>CM028897.1:20630000-20792500 GCA_016801885.1 Toxotes chatareus | reverse complement strand
ATCACAAAGGCTCTCTGTGCTCATACTGTGAATTCTGTGAGGTATGTAAGTAGTGAAATTAAACATAGCCATCAAAACTCAGTCAGAAACCCAGAGATCAAACATCACAATGTGATTAAATATGTGGGATTTGTTTCATTGTGTGTTGAAGTGGAAATAGTACATAGATACAATCCTGCACTCTATGTGTACCCACTCTGTTTTGTGTAATCCTGCCTAACGCTGCCCCCTCTCTGGTGATCTGTTCTGGCCTTCTTGCAGCACTGTGACAGCTGTGACAAATGTCCTTGTAAAGAGGGAGACAAGTCTGAACACTGCGATGACTGCAAGGTGAAAAAACACACAGTATTCCAAAATTACACTTTGTCCAATACTTTATAAACCAAACTCCTGCAAAACTGATGACATTCCCACCAGACTCAGCTGAATTCTGTGTTAACTGCTGATTAGAAAACATGCTAACACACAAAACTGTGCTCTGTATACTCTCAGTCTTGTTGTAAACCAAATAGCTTGAGGCTCTTTGGTTTCTAAAGCCCAAAGATTCAGACCCAAACCACCTCAAGCAGGTGGTGGATGAACAGGATTTGAGCCCCGGCCTCCTGGGTAAAAGGCCTGTATCTGGTCCATTCATCCATCTCATCCTGCTCATTATCTAAGCTTTGTTGTTCCTTATTCTATCTCACCTGACTTCCTACAGCCTCTCCAAAAGAGAGACTGCCAATTAAAATACATTCATTTGTAGCCAAAAGAAAGACCTGGCAGTAATGTTGTGCAACTTGCTGACACAGTTTATACACCTTTGTTTTAGTGCATGGAGAAATTCAAAATCACCTGGAACAAAACATTTCACCTGTTCTCACATGTTAAGATGATAACAGCTAACTACAACATCAGAAACCATCTTTGGTGAAAATTTATTTGACAGGATTTTTTTAGTTTGGCCTGTGTTCTATCTGCTAATTTGGAAGGGGCGGAGTTTGTGACCTATACTGGAGCCAGCCACCAGGGCGGCAACCAAGGGGTTTTGCCTTCACATTTGGGGAGCTGTCATGTCGTCCATCTTTATGTACAGGCATTGGTATGAACCTATGGCAGTGTAGTTGGACCTTGTGCAGGAAGGAGGCTGGGGGACAGACAAATTTAGCCCATAGGTTGTCCTTACAGCAGCTGTTTGGTGACCTCTAGTGGTTGTATGACAAGACCAAGGAAGGAAATCAGGTGACATATAAAAAGCAGCAAAATATGTGTTAGGAGGAGGCTGGGGTGAAATCGTTTGTGTCATCCATGACCGTTCCACAACTTTAACCGTGTGTTTATTATTGTTACCATGATGATGAAGGTCCTCTTAAAGAAGTACTTATTTTAACTCAAACCACCATCGTTTCCTAAACCTAACCATGTTAGACTCCTGTAGGGTCAAACGATCTGTAGTCCTTTAAGTTGGAGGACTTGTTCTTCTTGTGAGATGACCAAGCTGTTTACATCTCTGCATTCATGACTTTGTTGCTTTCTTGTTCACAGATGTGCAATTTCTGCCACGTCTGTCCTGCTTGCAATACTCTTTGCCAGCCTGGTGAGTAGATGCAGAGGCATGAGAAGAAACACATCTCTACAGTATCACTTTAGAAAAGGGAAGTTTTTTAGTTGCTCATTGAGCTGGTCAGTCCTGTTACATAAGAAGAAGCTTGGGACCTGGGACCTACCTGAACTACGCTAACAGCTAACAGGACACAGGGAGCCTTGATTGGACAGTAGAGTGTTACACAACGTCAGTGTGAGGCGGCAGTTAAATGTAGATGGCCTTGCAGTCTGAGTTCCAGTTCACACTTACTTTGTCTTCTTTCTTCAGGAGGTTTCCTGGATGAAGTGACTGGATCGATCTACAAGTAAGTCACATTTACACTGGACTGAAACCTGTTCAAACATTTAGAACCTAGAGTCTGTAACTTCTGTTCGTCTTTCCATCCACAGAACTGTGGCTGATGTGTTCGACGACGATGACGATGACAACTGAATCCAACCATATGTCGCCACCATGTGGCCATACTAATATGTTTCGCTTTCACCTCTAATTTTCATTGTTATTTTTGTCTTTTTCCTTGAGCACATTTCATGTTAGCTCAGCAATGACTGAAGAAAAAGTGTTAAAGAAATAAGTTAATATATTTGTGTACTGTTGTTAACCGACAAGACTAAGTCGTACTTTGGAGGAAAATGATATATTCGAAGTCATATTTGGGATGTGTTAAATAAAAAAAGAGGGTACATTTTTATTGATTGATTTCTTGAGTGTATGAAGTACTGAGAGAAATGAAAGAGAAATAAAAGAAACATTTCCTGCCGAATGGATTCTTTGAACCAACCTGTTGCCTCAAGTCAGAAAACAGGCCGTTTTGAGCCTAACACAGGTGAGGACTCTGATGACTGTGGTCTTAAAGCAGACTTTAAAACGGATGTTGACATTAACAACAGTTAAAAGACTTGTGACTTCACTTGGGGTCAATCTTCATCTTCCAGACAACAGATATACTGCAAATATTCTGATCATATGCTTCACATGCAATGAAATATTTAGAAAGCAACAGACCATTGTAAGACCTGAGGATTTAAAATGCCAAGGACAAGGACAAAAATCCTGTCAAATGTTGAGCACTATAAGCAAACAGGGGACAGAATGAGGCTCATGCTATACAGCACATTGATGGAAAGGGTTCAATATATATATGGCTTAAAGAAATATATAGATGTGGAACTCATCCCTGCTTGTCCCGTCATGAGGCACTGGATCCTAATCCCACCTTCCACTGTGTGGAGAACACAAGTTAAGAAAATGGGGAACATTTGTCATTGAGTACAGGGATATATTAAAATATCTATTTATCATATAAGAGGCCTACAGATTGATATTAAAGCCCAGTTGATGAACCATCAGAAGCAGGTGTGTGCTGTGCTGTGTATCCCAGAATTCAATAAAGCTATCATTTAAGAATTTCCAGTAGATTCCACAGTCAATCTGCACAGCCGAAATAATATCAACAGGACTGAGCTGTGGTTTGTTCAGATTCTGCTACTGCAATGTATAGTTACAGACTGAAAACAATGTAATTCTGCAGATCACACCTCAGGGATACTGTTCTTTAATGCTTATAAATTTCTGCATACCAAAATTCACCAGTTTACTGTAACTTAAAGGAGGGTGCGAGTGTCTCGTTCTGGGGGAGTTGACGAGAAGGAACGAGGTGCAGTGACAGTGTACGAGGTGCAGTGTACATACATGTACAGCAGGTGGCAGCATACACACCGTTCACCGTCCCTTCTAAAGTACCGAAGAGCAAGAAGAAGCAACCTTCCGCTCTTGCTCCGTAAACAGGTTACAAAACCAAAGCTGAGCTGAGGACTTTAACTTCCATTGCGTCGCGGCGAATGGGGTTTGACAAGTTCTGCAGTTTGGACAGTTCCGACCCATTCTGGGTACGTTTCTTTTCACGACCTTCGTGTATTTTCCCTTAAAGTCTGTCCTGTTGTTGTTTTAGCTTATCGGCACATGCTAATAGACCTGACTAACAGACCGGTAAGTTAGACTTCCGGTCAGCTCTGCGTAACGTTAGCCTGGCTTCACTGAAGAACCGGCTTCACCACCGCGTCCTGCACTGTTTGACCGAGTGTTTCAGAAAAACCTAGAGTAGCTCAGACCTTGTCATGTTCTGTCATCTCCGTTCCCCGGTTTACGGTAGGCTACGTAACATACATACATAACACTGTCATGGCTTTATCATAACAAACCTATCCACACTACAGTATACCGCTGGCTGCCGAGGGTGGCATCAGGCAGTTTCATTAAAAAACGTACAAAATAAAGATTAGACGTATTCTTTCTCAGGATGTTGATGGGTCTAAAGACCAGGTTTCAGATCTGGTTTTTCTCCATTCAGATGAGCCGAACCTCTGCAGTTCCACACACCGTTCTTACCTGGTATTAAGGCTTAAACATGATCCAGCTGGTTTCAAGGCTCAGGTGTGTTCCAGTTAGGTGTGGGATTAAATAAGAGCACTCGGTCAAGTTCGTGGTTTGGAGTTGATGGACTGTAGCAGGTGATTTGTTTTTCTGGCAGGTGAAATAGGCAGCTTCTGACACTTTCCTCAGGTCAGCAGTAGAGCTATCAGGGACAGAGACTGGTCCAGGGAACTGGCCATAGCACGTCGGTGAGGAAAATAAGACTAAATCTGGACTTTCTTTGAATGACATCTCTTTTTTTTTCTTTCTTTATTGTTTTCTTCCTTTTTCTTGCATCTGTCAGGACTGGAACCGCACATGGTACGCCACAAACCCAGACCTCACCCAGTGTTTCCAGAACACTGTCCTGGTGTGGCTGCCATGTCTCTACCTCTGGATATGTGCCCCCATCTACCTCATCTACCTCCGCAGCCATGGCCGTGGCTACATATGTATGAGTCACCTCAACAAAGCTAAAACTGTGAGTCATGTGACCCCTTGATTATTTTAAGTAAGTTTTTGTAATACATGATTTCTTTTATTATTTTGTATTCTCTTCATGTTAATCTGCCATCTCAGACAGATCTTATGTTACTGGGGCAGAGCAAAAACTCAGACTCTAGGAGACGTGTGTGTGTGTGTGTGTGTGTGTGTGTGTGTGTGTGTGTGTGTGTGATATATCATTTAAATATGGAGATAACTAATTAACATTTTCAGACAGTCTCTCCAGGAAGGCGCTCATAGTGTTAACCTTGGTTATATGCATGAAAAAAAAGGCAGAAACGGTTGAGTTCAGTCCCAGGCTCCTTTCTCACCTCCACACAGCTGACCAGTCACTGAGTCACCTGGGTGTGAACACATTCTCCCCGAAGTCTGAGGTTGGAAAGGAATGGATGGATGGATGGAGGGGGGTTTCAGCTCTGATGAATGAACTCGACAGTCATACTGTGTCTTTTTCTTGGAGGCTGTCTTTGCAAAGTGGGAAAAGCTCTCCCTCTGACAGTGATACAGAAAGTACATAGTTCCAGGTTTACATCAGGTTTACATCAAACCGGATCTACCACATGTCTGAAGGCTGTGAGCTGTCTTCTCCCCCACAGGCTGTTGGCCTTCTGCTGTGGATTATCTGCTGGTCAGATGTTTTCTATTCTTTCTGGGAAAGAAGTCATGGTAGCAGTGTCCCCGCACCTGTCCACCTAGTCAGTCCAACCTTACTGGGCCTCACCATGGTGAGAAGTTTTTTTTTTATCATTTGTATAGACATATTTCTCAATGAAAAACCTATTCCCTCACTTTAAGCTAGTATTACAAATAGTAAACTGATTTGTTATGGTTATAGTTTTTATCTTCTGGAAATTTCCGTTTAGTTTAGACTTTATTTAGTTTCAGTTTCAGTTAAGTTTTTTTTGCACTGTCATGAAGGTTAAAGGACACACAATAACGATCAGTGGGACTATTAAAGAGGTTTCCGTCCCTTCCTCTGTTCTTTTTGGATACTTATTTAAATCCAGGCTGTGAAAGCAGCAGCTTAAACAAAGTACTCTAGACATCCTCCTTCCTAGCTGCTTACTCTGCTTCCTCCACTAGAGGCCCTAGGCCTGATGGGATATATAATCCATCCAGTGTGCTGCAGTCAATTTTACATACATCAGTACATTTGAGCTTGTGAAGAAGGTGGAAGCGCTGCAGCCTGAACCAGGACCCACTGGACCATAGCCATAGCAATATGTACTGACTCTCTCTTTATGAGACCACATGAAGAAAGCTTAGTGTAACATAGGTGTTTTTGTGCAGTATTGTGTGTAATATTTTAAAGTTTTGTCACGTCATGTATACATGTGTTTAAAATGTGTGTGTGTGTGCTCCAGTTGCTGGCCACGCTGTTAATCCAGTACGAACGGATGAAAGGGGTTCAGTCGTCTGGAGTAATGCTGATCTACTGGCTGCTGGCGCTGCTTTGTGCCACGGTCACCTTTAGGTCCAAAATCCTCCAGGCCCTGGACCAGGTGAGTCTTGAACGAGCGGGGGCGAACTAAATGTGGTTCAATGAAGTTAATGAGAAATCTCTGGATATGTAACTGGTTTGGTGTATTATAATATTGTCTGTTTTTTTGTTTTTTTAAGCTATCGTCAGTGTGTGTGTGGCGGTACACCACCTTTTATAGCTACTATGCTCTGCTGCTGGTTGCTCTGTTCCTGTCCTCCCTGACCGACCAGCCACCCCTCTTCTCCCAGGCTGTTAAAGACTCGGTGAGACCACCTCACACTGTACAACCCCCAGGAAAAAATTGAGACAACTACTCCCTCCAGTATATTGTTCTAAACATTATAGGTCAAGATAAGTGCAAGTAACCAACTTTCAAACGGTCTTGGTCCAACGTCTCACTCCATAACTCACCTTTGCAAAAATCTTGGTGCTATCTTTGACTCTAATGTCACTTTAGATAAACCTGTAAACTCAATGGTTCAGTCCCATTTTTATCATCTCGTAAGATTTCAAGCTTTGGACCATTTCTCTCCTCAAAACGTCTGCAAAATGTTATTCATCCCGTTGGATCTAACTGTAAGGTTTCTGTCTTCAGAACCCCTGCCCTGAGCCTGGAGCGTCCTTCCTCTCCAGAATAACCTTCTGGTGGATCACCAGGTGAGCAGACAGTAATGTCTCAGTAGTATGGATATTTTTGTGTGTTCTGACAGACAGTGCAGTCTGATGTTGTTAGAAGGCTCTTACAGACTCTGGGATGTTGTTGAGCAGGTCCTTCCACCTAATTCCCTGAATATGGCTTTGTTTTGGTTTTATTCATGTTTTTACAAAGAGAGATTAGAGTGAAACTGAAGCCGTCCCATGTCTTACTCTTCAGTGAGGAAGAATAGAAAAGGTCAGGTGACACACACAGACACATGCACCTGCATGCAGAAAATGTTGTGTGTCTGTGAGATGGAGAAAGGATAATGAGTACACAATGAAGTGTTCCCCCGATGTTTTTCTCAGTGCTGTTGGACGTGTGTTTGTGTGTGTCAGTGGAGGAAAGGCTTAAAATGACTCCAGAACCATAACTAGGCTTATCGATGTCTGCTCTGTCGTGTGTGTAATTTACTGTACCTCTCTGAAGTTGGCACCCCATATGATCAGGACACTGATCAATCCATTGTGATTCGTTTGGGTTAAATATTATTTTACAAGCACAGACCGGTGCACCCAAAAAAAAAAAAGTGGGCAGTCATCTGTTCGCACATTGTTTGTGCAGCAAACAATGAGTATCAGAACCCTACACCACCGGGCAGAAAACATCCCCACCACGGAGAAAACACACATATAAAGAAAGTACTACATAACTGTGGTTTCCCCAGAAGGGCCTTCACCAAATCCACAAAAGACTCAAGAGGAAAAACCACAACCGCCAACAGGGAGGACACCACAAACCAACATAGTGGGACCATATGTGGCTGGAGTGTCAACAAGCTAAGTGATGTTGTCTATGCAGTCAAATGCAGCGAGGAGTGTTCTGACCTATGCATAGGGGAAACTAAACAGCCGCTCCACAAACGCATGGCCCAGCATAGACGAGCTAACTCCATGGTGTGACTGTAACGACTCATGTGATGCTTAGTTTCTACGATCAGCCCAGGTACCCTCAGGTGCCGCCGAGTCCACTTGAGGCAGCCCGGCAGGTGCCACCCAAGGTGCGAATGGTTCCACCATGTGGTTTAAATTGGTCCCAGGGGTACCACCCACTGGGTGGGATACGGATGAGTTTAAATGTTTGGACTCTCTCTAACTTCACAAAAAATGTTTGGAACGCTAACTGTTATTTAGTGTGCACAAACACAATGAAATAGTTTTATTCAAATCTTGATCTCATGAGGTGCCAGCTTGACTAGGTGCAGTGTTTGCACAAGGCTCAGTAATGTTCCCTACAGACGTCAGGAATTCAGGACACTGTTGTACTGTCTGTTCCTTTCAATGCCCAGCCTCCACCAGCATCTCTGACCTCTGGCCTTTTCATATTCTTTTCCTTTCACTGCCTGTTTCAGTTGTGTCTCAGATTTCACTTCTCACTCCTTTGTGTTGTTTCATTAGCCTTATATCCCTCTGTCCCCCCCCCATCTCGTCTCTAACAGGATGATGGTGACGGGTTACAAGCGCCCCCTGGAGGAGAAGGACCTGTGGTCTCTGAACACTGAGGACCGCTCCCAGAGAGTGGTTCCCCAGCTGGTGCGTCGCTGGAATGCAGAGTGCCAGAAGGTCAAAAGGTCAAGAAACATTGTTCAACATTGTTACCCTGCTTAAAACTGCAACTGCAGCTAGATACGCACCAATTAGATGAACGCAGGAAGAGGAAGATTCAGCTTTCCTTTGGTATAAAGAAGAGAAGAAGAAGCCATATGCAGCAGGTTCAGGACAGAGTATAGGTGTCTCTCTTTCATTTAGAATGTTTCACTGAAACAATCTGCTTTTCCTTTCTTTATGTCCTCCCAGGACGGACCCGAAAACGTTGTATTCCCCCAGACAGGTTCCGCACAGTGAACACAAAGATGGGAGAATTGTGGAAGAGTCTGAAATCTTGATTGTTAAAACCCCCCAGAAAACAAAGGAGCCCTCCCTGTTCTGGGCACTGTGCCTGACCTTCGGGCCCTACTTCCTCATCTCCTGCCTCTACAAGTTAATCCAGGACATCCTCATGTTCGTCGGGCCTGAGATCCTCCGGTGAGAAACACATAGGCCCTTTCATCAGTATTTTTCCTCTGCCCGGCAACAGCTGTGGCCGCTAGGTATAAGCTTTTTTTGGGCTATCTGTCCATGTGAAAGTCCACTCCATTCTTGCAAACATGATATCTCAGGAACGCCTTGAATTTCTTCAAATTGGGCACAAATGTTCATTTGGGCTCTGAGTACATTTTGGTGGCCAAAGGTCAAAGGCCAAGATCACTGTGACCTCAGACAAAAAACGTGTTTTTGGTCACAACTCAAGAATTCTACACTAATTTTGGCAAAAATTTCACACAAACGTCTGTTAGGATAAAATGATGATACCCAAAAGGTCAAAGGTCAGCCTAACTGTGACAGTTTTGAGTTATGGTTTATTTTAAACGTGTCCACAATGTCGACTTCTTGCGCTTGATCTCAATCCAGGTTGCTGATCGACTTCGTTAACAACTCCAGCGCCCCCTCCTGGCAGGGCTACTTCTACACCGCTCTGCTCTTCATATGTACCTGTGTGCAGTCGCTCATCCTTCAGAAGTACTTTCACGTCTGCTTCGTCTCAGGCATGCGTCTGCGCACCGCCATCATCGGAGCTGTCTACAGGAAGGTACCAGGCACATTTAAATGCTGATTTTTAGAATTTCTCTGCGTAGGCTAAAGACTGTGGGGGGGAAAAAAACAATAAAGAAGAAGAGAAATGGTATGAAAGCACAGACTAATAATTAGCAGTGAGGTGGATGAGGTCGCTCACTCCGCTCTCTTTTCACCATGGAAGACTTTGTTGATTGATTAATTTAGTGAGCGTGACTATTTTCAGGTCTCCTGGTCAGTTTTGTTCATGGAGTTGGTCTCTAACCTTTGCAAGACCTTGTCCCTCCCTGGATCTGCTCTTCCAGGCCTTGGTTATAAGCAGCGCGGCACGCCGTACCTCCACAGTGGGAGAGATCGTCAACCTGATGTCAGTGGATGCTCAGCGCTTCATGGACCTCATCACCTACATCAACATGATCTGGTCTGCCCCCCTGCAGGTGGTGCTGGCCCTCTACTTTCTCTGGCAGGTAGGGGTACAGCGCATCTGCAGACTGTCATACAGGTCTATCTATGTTCACCATCCTAACCAATCCTGCCGTTTTCATCAGAACCTGGGTGCGTCTGTGCTGGCTGGAGTGGCCGTGATGGTTCTGATGGTTCCTGTCAATGCTGTCATCGCCATGAAAACCAAAACCTACCAGGTGGGATTTCTCCACAGACACACATTGTCACACCAGCCTTCCTTCAGGTCCTCTTACTAGTATTTTCCAGCCCTTTAATAACTATATTTTCCATTCGTATGCACAACACAGCACTGTGTGGCTTATACCTGTTGCGTTAATTGTTGTGTTCATGTGTGTGTTGAGCAGGTGGCTCAGATGAAGAGTAAGGACAATCGCATTAAGCTGATGAACGAGATGCTGAATGGCATCAAGGTGCTGAAGCTGTACGCCTGGGAACTGGCCTTCAAGGACAAGGTGTCGGAAATCCGCGAGAGCGAGCTGCAGGTGCTGAAGAAGGCCGCCTACCTGGGTGCGGTGTCCACCTTCACCTGGGTCTGTGCACCTTTTCTGGTGAGTCTGGTGAAGCATGTACCACAATTCCGCAAGACCTCATCACCCTGGGCTCTGATCACATTCAGACGTGGTCTCTCTCCCCCTCCCTCCCTCCCGCTGCCTCACTGTGCAGGTCGCCCTGTCCACTTTCAGCGTGTACGTGCTGATCAACGACCACAATGTGCTGGATGCCCAGAAGGCCTTTGTGTCGTTGGCGCTCTTCAACATCCTGCGTTTCCCTCTCAACATGCTGCCAATGGTCATCAGTAGTATGGTGCAGGTCGGTGTGTCTCCGTCCTCGTGATCAGCCCCACAGTGTCTCCATTGTTCCACTGTCTTCCATGTTTGATTTTCAAATAGTAACAGTAACAGGAGAGAGAGATAATATTATCTGGATCTCTACAAGTCACATTCCCAGCATGATAAAAAAAAAAACAGTTCCTGGCTCTTCAGGTGAAATAACACACAGAGGACGGAATCCAGAGGAAGTCAGAATGTCTTAAAGGACCAGTTCACAAAAAACGAATTACTGATCATGGTCTTGGTGGGTTTATCCTCCCTCTGTGTCTCTGTGTCTGTCTTCAGGCCAGTGTGTCCCTGAAGCGGCTGAGAGTCTTTCTATCCCACGAGGAGCTGCAGGAAGACAGTGTGGATCACAAAGTGGTAGCAGGCTGTGAGTCTTTATTTTTCTCTTCTGCTTTTCTTTCTCTGTCTCCGCTTGTTGAGCCTCTGTCTCTTCTGTCAGAGCTGTAAACTCCCACAGGCTGTGTATGAGGATGAAGAAGAAGAATCCTCGAGGGCACTTCAGCTGTGGATGCTGAGGGAGGGAAAAGCACTGTTCATCCACACACACACACACACACACACACACCCCCCCCCAGCCGGCACCAAGCTGGACATAGAGGCTACAGCTGCCGGGGGTATTTCACATGCAGTGTATTAATACATCTCCTCTTTCTTCCTCCCAGCCCCACACAGTATCTCCATAGTGGATGGAGTTTTCAGCTGGTCCAGAGCCGAATCGCCAACACTCAAGAGGTGTGTGTCGTTTTTTTTTGTTGTTTTTTTCCTTCAGAGGCTTCCTTAGTGCGTTCACAAAAAACAAAAAAACAAAAACAGCTTGTTTCAAATGTTTAAATCGATTTTTAAGTCTGTTTTAAAGCAATAGTCATATGCCCAATGTGTAATTGTTCCTTGTGTCCACACTGAGATCCCTACCCAAACAACTGTCAGTGCATGTGATGGAGAACAGAATCCACTGTCCTCGTCCTGTTTACAATCCTCCGCTGACTATAAGAGCGCACAAACATGTCACACAGATCTTCTTACGTAACTGTGTCAAAACACATACTCATTCAGAAGTGTGTCATGGGTTTGTTATTAAGAAAGGAACAGGATCGTTCCTTTAATGGAAGTGAAGTGAGCTGAGTCTCTCTCTGTGTGTGCAGGCTGAATGTGTGTATCCCAGAAGGCTCTCTGGTAGCCGTGGTGGGACACGTGGGTTCAGGAAAGTCCTCTCTGCTGTCGGCCCTGCTCGGGGAGATGGACAAGCTAGAGGGCTTTGTGCTTGTCAAGGTAAATTGCTACCTTTGAGCAACAATTTGAATAATTATGGTCACTGTTAGATCAGAGCGCTTCATTCTTCAGGGAGCAAGACTGTGCTCTGTCTGATCTTCAACTATAGAACGCCATGAAATTTACCGTGTCCCTCCCCAACCCCGCAGGGTTCGGTGGCCTACGTTCCCCAGCAGGCCTGGATCCAGAATTCCACCCTGAGAGACAACATAGTGTTCGGTCAGGAGAGGAGAGAGGCCTGGTATCAGCGTGTGGTGGAGGCATGTGCCCTTCAGCCTGATCTAGAGATCCTTCCTGCTGGAGACGAGACCGAGATTGGAGAGAAGGTATCGAAGAGGCAAAGGCTCAAGAGTCTTTAAAGCAACCTCTGTCTCTGTCTTCATCCATATATGTCTCTTCTCTGTTACAGGGAGTGAATCTGTCTGGAGGTCAGAAGCAGAGGGTCAGCCTGGCCAGGGCTGTCTACTGTGACCGAGCCGTCTACCTGCTGGACGACCCGCTGTCTGCCGTCGACGCTCACGTAGGAAAACACATCTTTGACCAAGTCATTGGTCCACAGGGACTGCTGAAGGACAAGGTGTGTGTGTGTGTGTGTGATCTCCAGCTTAACAAAATGACAACAAAATATCGAAATATTTGGCTCAGACCTTGAAATACACATCTCAGCTTCCCCATGACCTCGAAATCTGAGAGCTGCATCAACAATTAGAAGAGAATACTACGGTTATTTCACATAATTTCATGCATGAGCTGAAAAGGAGAAAATGTTAGTTTTCACTGGAATCCAGTGTGAGGTGGGGTGCTGGAGAGTCTGTTTTTAATGGGAGTAACCGGCACATATCAGTCTTGTGGGGATGAAGTGAGCTCCCTTTCACTCTGCTGAGGTTCTTTGCCTGTTTCTTCCCAATCACTTTTTACTCAAAAGCGTGTTCACTGTGTGTGTCTGCCATGTGCAGACTCGTGTGCTGGTGACCCACGGACTGAGCTACCTGCCCCAGGCCAACCTGATCCTGGTGATGGTGGAGGGAGAGGTCACAGAGATGGGCTCCTACCAGCAGCTCATGGCCACAGAGGGAGCCTTCGCCGAGTTCCTGCGAACGTACGCTGCCGTCGAACACGTTGACAACAACGGTGAGACACACACACACACACACACACAGCCGCACTGATTTTTACATGCTCGCTGTCAGGTTGGAATTTTAATTAAACAGCATTAAGTGTTCCTTAATCCTCTCCATGAACATTAACTGTGCTTTTGAACTGTAGTTGTATGCTGCAGTGGTTGCACAGAACAGGTTTCCTGATCCGTCTTTTCTTGCATTTAGAACCTGTGCCAAAGAGTGGAACCAAAGCAATGGAGAACGGCAGCGCCACCGCTCTTGTTGGGTGAGTGAAACTGGACAACGATGAAGCTCTAACACTGAGGAACAGGACACATCAGTGTCTGTTAGAAGTTGTCATTGTCATTGTTTGAGTCTGCACATCGCATGTGCTGATAATAAGAATAATACACAATGGGCCTCATGCAAGAACAGTTTTCATCTTTTTTTTTAAAGTTTAAAGTTTTTTTTTTGTTATTGTTCCATGTGTAAACAGCACTCAAGGTGTCAGCAATGTGTCCACGCTGTCCCCGGCGGGCAAAGAGGACAAGGAGCTGAGCAAGAAGGCCAAGAACCCTGAGGTGGGCAAGCTGACAGAGGCTGACAAGGCCAGCACGGGTCAGGTAGGTAGAGACTCTCAGAGCTCAACCACATCAGAGCAATGAGTTCATCATCCATGTGCAGTATGTAACAGTCCCGGGTCGTCACCTGATCCCAGCTGGCCTCCTGTCCCTCCCCAGGTCAAGCTGTCTGTGTTCTGGGCCTACATGAAAGCCATCGGGGTGCTTCTGTCCTTTATCAGTGTGCTGCTCTTCTTCACCCATCACCTGCTCTCCGTCTTCTCCAACTACTGGCTGAGCCTGTGGACCGATGACCCTGTGGTTAACGGCACTCAGCCTAACAGACTGATGAGACTGGGGGTGTATGGCGGTCTTGGCCTGTCCCAGGGTGAGGAGGGGTGAGGGGAGGGAGAAGCAAGATTTTTTTTAAAGAATCATTCTGACACATACAGCAGCTTCAGATCCATCATCTTTACCCTCTGAACCCCGCTGCTGCTTTGCAGGGGTGGCTGTCTTTCTGTACTCTCTCTCCATGTCCATTGGGGGCATCCTGGCGTCCCGCTACCTCCACCAGTCCATGCTGTATGACATCTTGCGCTCACCTATGTCTTTCTTCGAGCGAACCCCCAGTGGCAACCTGGTCAACCGCTTCGCCAAGGAGATGGACACCATTGACTCAATGATCCCCAGCATTATTAAGATGTTCATGGGCTCCATGTTCAACGTGTTGGGCGCTTGTGTTGTCATCCTTATCGCCACCCCGCTGGTAGCCATCATCATTCCTGTTCTCGGCCTACTCTACTTTTTCGTGCAGGTAAAGATGATTTTTTTTTTTTTTCTGAAGGCCACACAACTATTTTTCCCCCTCCAAACACGGGGGCCACTGGAAACAGGTCTACAGTTCCCACACCGTTCATCTGATGTATGCATGTAAACCTGACATGTCTGTCCTCCTTCTGTCCAGAGGTTTTACGTGGCAACATCTCGACAGCTGAAGCGTCTGGAGTCAGTCAGCCGTTCACCCATCTACACCCATTTCAACGAGACGCTGCTGGGCACCTCCGTCATCCGAGCCTTCGGCGAACAGGAGCGCTTCATCTGTGAGAGTGACCAGCGGGTGGACCACAACCAGAAAGCTTATTACCCCAGCATAGTAGCAAACAGGTCTGGGACAGTGTTACATCTAGAATATGGCTTTGTCTTCAGTGAAGAAAAGACAAAAATAAGCACTTTTTTTTTTTTTTTTGTGAGTCCATCTGATCTCTGATCTCTGTGTTTGTGTAGGTGGCTGGCAATCCGCCTGGAGTTTGTAGGAAACTGCATCGTGTCATTTGCTGCTTTGTTTGCCGTCATAGCTCGAGAGAGCCTCAGTCCAGGCATCATGGGCCTCTCTATCTCCTACGCCCTGCAGGTAAACACTCATACTAACACCTATGTTACCTCTTCACGTCTTCTGTCTTCTTCCTATTCATGTCTTCTTCAGGGGCAGGGGGAAAGTTATGGATTAGAAACCTCTCTGTCCTATAGGATGCTTTGTACATGTCTTGTAAGAATGGGCCGTAAATGATTACATCAGTCGCTCTATGAGCCAGGAGGCAGAAATCTACCTCCATCTTAATCCATCTATCCATAGTTCTATGTATGTTTTTCTTCATCTTTGTTTTGACCCTATAAATTCAAGGTTTGCTGTCCTCTGTCCCATGTGCAGCTGACTGCTTCTCTCACCTGGCTGGTGAGGATGTCCTCAGATCTGGAGACCAACATCGTGGCTGTGGAGAGAGTGAAAGAGTACAGTGACACAAAGAAAGAGGTACACAGAAACAAACACTCAGCCATCACACCCCTTTAACAACCACTATCACTTTTCTGTTTTCGGAAGGAGGATTTACTTCACTTCTTCGTGAATTCTGGATTGGGACTGGGGTTTAGGATTCCAGACGAAAACCTGATGTAGATTTTCCATATTTATATGCAGGCACACACACATGATGTGCTGAGTTACACAAAACATCGAATATCAGCTGGAAAGTTTAGTCTTTTCTCACTGAATTCCAGACAGATAAAACATGATGGTATTTTAATTAAAATGAGGACAATGATTTCAAAGACTCACACCAACCAACGCACCCGTGTGCTGTGGGTTACTATGGCAACACACAAACATGGCACACACACAGTAGGAGGTAGGAGGAGTTGTCTGGTGAAGTTCATCACAATCAGTGAACATTAGAAAAGGTTTCCTTTTGACATTAGTCTGCAGTATGTTTGAACCAAGTTCTTAATATCCAGAACAGAAAAAAAAGTTACAGGGCATCTTCAGCCTGACAAATTAACCAAGTGTAAAGTGAATTCATGTTTTTATTTATGTTTGACCGCATAGAGGTTCTGGACTGGACTGTGGGCTGAGTACTTGGTTGAACTGCTGCTTAGAGGCTGGGTTATTGGCTGTAGCAGTGGTGCAGTAACAGTGGTGGAATCTTAAGTAAAATTTTCATTTTCTTCATTTCTTCACTTTTCATTTTATTTTTCAGCTATTGGTAGTACTTCCTTTTTCACTTAAGATTTTTCAAGTAAAACTTCCAAATAAAATATAATGCATCCAGCCCTGTAGGATGATGAAACATGCAAAGGCTTCTTATGTTGTGTTATTGTTTGTGTTCCACCAGGCGGAGTGGAAACATGAATCCTCCAGCCTCCCCCCGGGGTGGCCCACTCACGGCTGCGTAGACATCAGAGGCTTTGGCCTGCGCTACCGTGATGACCTGGACCTGGCCGTCCGCAGCATCACCATCAAAATTAACGGAGGAGAGAAGGTCTGGCTTTACATCACTTGGAGGCAGTGGTCGGCTGTTAGCTTGTGGCTGAACTTGATGTGGGATTGTTTGTTCTGTGTGTTACACCTGTATGCGCGTGTACCTCATGTCTATGGCCATGTAACATTTGCTGCTTACATCTCCTTCCCTAAGGTGGGAATTGTGGGTCGCACGGGAGCGGGGAAGTCGTCCCTGACGCTGGGGCTGTTCCGGATCATCGAGGCAGCTGAGGGCCACATCTTCATTGATGGGGTAGACATCGCTCAGCTGGGCCTCCATGAACTCCGCTCCAGGATCACCATCATCCCACAGGTCAGTGCAGAAAGGAGCATTTAGGAAAATGTCATTGCCAGTCGTTCAGCCTGTGCCCATGACATTCGCTGACATGTGACTCTCTCTCTCCCCCTTTGCTCAGGACCCAGTGTTGTTTTCAGGCTCCCTGAGGATGAACCTGGATCCCTTTGACAGCTACTCTGATGAGGAAATATGGCGGGCTCTGGAGTTCTCCCATCTCAAGAACTTTGTGTCCGGCCTGCCTGACAAACTCAACCACGAGTGTAGTGAAGGAGGAGAGAACCTCAGGTATCACAGCTTTTCTGTAACTACCAAAAAAACTTTATTTACCTCCTGCAGAGAGAGGCTTTTATTTGAAATGACAGACTGGGTGACGATGAGGTGTGCTGCTACTGTATGGGATGGATTTTGCTAGTCTTTATTAGGAACTGGCTTTTATTTCTTAATGCTGAACATGATCATGCTGAATAGCCGGGCTCTTCACAGGCCTGAAAGACTCACCAGAACCAGCGGCGGATCTGGACTAGAGACCTTTGGAGATAAGAGTTGTTTTCTATTGTCGTTCTTCTAGTTTTGTTTAAAGACTTCTTTGTCCTTTTCCCTTTTACCGTCCAGTGTGGGTCAGCGGCAGCTGCTGTGCCTGGCCAGAGCTCTGCTGAGGAAGACCAAGATCCTGGTACTGGATGAGGCCACAGCAGCTGTGGACATGGAGACAGACAACCTGATCCAGTCCACCATCCGCTCTCAGTTTGAGGACTGCACCGTCCTGACAATAGCTCATCGCCTTAACACCATCATGGACTACACCAGGTTCTGTACACACACACACACACACAGAGTTTCCACTACACAATGCTTTGACACATTAATACCTACAGATTTCAGAGTGTGTGTTCCAGTTCACACAGCTAACAGTGGATAAGCTGTGAGTATACCTGCACACAACAGGTGCATGATGCAGTGCTGGGAGTACTGGTATCACTGGTTCTTCTTTGAGCTGCTTGAACAGAAAGATTTGAATCAGTTTTTTTTTGTCTCCTCCAGGGTCCTGGTGTTGGACAAGGGAGAGATGGCAGAGTTTGATTCCCCCTCTAACCTCATCGCTCAGAGAGGAGCCTTTTACAAGATGGCCAAGGATGCCGGGCTGGTCTGAGGCTGGAGACACCTGACTTTGTCCAGCTGTTCCTCTGAGTCCCTCCCAGCTTTTCTGGCTCCTGAAGTGGAGGTTCTCAGCTAAAGAGGGAGAGGGAGAGAAAGTAGGAGCTTGTTTACTATTTAAGCAATAGTGCTGAAGAGAACGAGGAGTTTGGTTTGAGCTGCTCCACCTTTATACGTCCATCTTTCCTGAACTACAGATTTCTTTCTTAGACCACATCATTTCTGTGTACGCCAGTTTCTGCAATGGAAATTCTAACAGGGGACGGAGAACTTGGCTTTTATTTTGACAGTGCACGAGGACAAGAAAACTGTTGTCGTTTAAGTCTGAAATCATTAGTGCCAAAAACGTCCCTGAGATGTAGCAGCTGTTCTCAAAGAGAATGTGGGACACTGCTCCACAGACAGTTAATAATGTGCTGTTTGTTAGCATTAGTGTGTAAAGACATCAGTATTCTTTACAGGGAATAATTCAGCCCGTGGCCTGACAGGACTGGTGTTACTGCTTATTCTAAAGTATCCCCAGACTCACCTGTTAAGCCAAAATGGACTCAGAGTCTGCTTTGAATCAGAAAGCAGCCTGGTAACTGGGACACGGCTCATTTTTGACCCTGTAGCTAAGCTAAGTTAGCTGATGCAGGGCAGTGCAGTCGGTTTGTTTAGCTGAATGTAAGATCACCAGGAGAGATTCTTCTGAGACGCGAGTGTTTTGTTGTCTCGCACTTTCAGTTTTACTGTCAGAGCATCGCCACCAGGAGGAGGGAGGGAGGGAGGGGGGATGGAGGTGTTGGACCCGCTGACTGGTCAGAAACATCAGCTGTGCTGGTGATGTTACATAGAAATCACAAAAAAAATAAAATAATACAAACGCACAAACTTTAGGAATCTGTCAGACAGATTCTGCTTGACTGTTACTTTACATGCAGCACTGATTGTTTATTTATTGTGTTCTTTCAGCATCAGCTTTAAATTGTTGTGTTCATACAAATCCAAACAACATGTTGTTTCCAGTTTTAACCAAATCATTTAGTGTGTTACAATGAAACTATCAGACTTTCTTTTCATGTCTGTGTGTAGCCTTGGATGAATGCAGAAGAACACATCTAATAAGGTTGCATGGTGCTGATGTTCGAAGTCTCACTTTAGCTCTGACAGCAGTTTGCATTTGATTTGAGTAGATTTCGACACTCTGTGCTTTTCTTTGCGTTAGCAAGTTGCTTGTTTTGTCTATATTGAATAAAGATCTGTTCAGCTGATGCTCCTGAAATGACATGCAGGAAGTCTGCAGTGTGCAGGGGGGATCCGATGCATGCACATAAGAAAATCTGATTGTAGTGGAAAGAAACAGTTGAGTTTATATGTCTTCGCAGACACAGAAGAAATGAAATGTGCCAGCTATATTCTAACCTGGTTACAGTTGTAGTTTCCAGTGACTGTCTAGGCAAAAGCCCAGCCCACATACAGCTGAGTTGTCTTGCTTACAAGTGGCAAGTGATTTTCTGTCTGTGTTTGTTCTGCACAGAGGAGACAAGACAGAAGTGCATCGAGTGTCATGAACCTCAGTATAAAGACACTGACTGCTTTGCCGTCATCACACTGACACTTAATTACTGACACTTGAGTAGCTGATAATGACACTTGTGTGAATACATAAGTGTCATTATGTTTCTAAGTAATGCTCCCCTGTGGGATAGAGAACATGTACATGAAAGAAAAGCCTTAGTGCATAGGTACGAGAAACTCTGTGGGTATTTTTTGTGCATGTAACTTCAGGGGGTCTTAAGGTTTTGGGTTTTTTTTTTTTTTTTTTAATTCTGTTTATTTATAGTGAAAAACGATACAGAAATTAGTTTTCCAAGCAGTACCTATTGGTAACACCTGCCATGCAAGATGTTAGTAGTTTTAAAGTTCAGGACATTAACATGCTGAGGTTGCATAGGGTGTGTGTGTTTTTTGTTTTTTTGTTGTTGTTGTGGAACTGGAGGAGATGTTTTACTGAAGATTAGGGCCAAATGGAAAAAGAGAGTTGTTAATTTGTAGAAAGAAAAAAAAAACAACAGAATTTTGAGATTAAGGTTAGAAAAAAAAAAAGTCCAAATTTCCCAGTTGAAGTTTCAACATGCAGTTGCCTGTGGAGGACAACATTAAAGTGTTTCTTTGGACGTGGCCCTTATCCTCCTGTAGAATGTTGGATGTAGCGTGCACAGATAGTGGCATGTTGTCTGTGAGCTCATTGCCATAAATAGTCTTTTTTTTCCCCCTCTGGGTACAGAACAGTCAGACTGGTTGATTAGTATGAGGGGTACTGGATGGTAGGACCTCTATAACCATGTCATCTTTGTGGCTCCACATGTTAACATCTGTATAGCCGTGTATATGCAGCTGTTGGACATCTAATGTCTTTGCTGTAAAAGATTTAGGTAGACATTAGTGGCAAAAGCTTTGGTTGTGTCTCAGCACAAGATGTGAAGCATCTAGAGACTGATTAAGGCATATTTGTGTTACATATTTATGATTACAAAGTGAATATTTTATGTTTTATATATATGCGCTACTTGATTTGTGTTATCAGTTTTGAAATAAAAATCCATTTATGTCTAAAGACTGATGGTAGGCTGTGTTTTGTTCATTTGCTGCTCCGCTTTTTAACTTTTCTACTACAACAGATTCCATTTAAAAACCTGAAAATGTTTTCACACCTGGACAGATGACTTCAAGTGGATCTTCAGTTTGCTGAACTAAACGTAACTAAATAGTATTTCATTCTAATTCTAAATGTGAAGGAGATTCTTCTTTAAAGCAGCACTGCCACAAAATGGAAACTTGAGGCTGAAACAGAAAATAAATCAGTCCTGAAGCAAATGGCAGAACGAGGTTACATTTGAAAGCTTAAAATGGATTTGCAATTCCACTTTAAAATTAAAATACACCATCGTCAAAAGATGGAACACAGAAAACTGGCAGATTCAATTATTCTCATTTATGTTTCCACTTTGAGTTTGAGTTGTTTATTGATTATTTCAATGTAGGACCCTAATGTTAAAGGTCTTACATGAACCAAAGGAACGGCGAGGACTACGTTTCCCATCATTCTTTGTTGTCCGGTCTGAGGGGAAGGAATATGGCGGCGGTTGGTGGACTGGGGCCGCTGTTGCGCTTTTAAAATGGTACAAAAAGCAGTTGCTGCTGTGTTTTTCCTGTCGGTTTGATGTCTCACAAAGAGACAGCAGCGAATACAAGACGGAGGCTTTGACCTGAGACTGCGGACTGCTGGACAGCACTGAAGGTAACTCGTTAGCACACGGCTCCTCCTGCTGCCTTTAGCAACCTAGCTATTGTGAGCTAAATCTCAACTAGCTAGCTAGCTGAATGCCTGCTGTCGACTCATCCTAACACACGCTATTGTTTTTCTTCAGAAGTGGAGTGTTATTTATATTTTAAAGACAAACTGCGCCACAGTAGGGTATGGCACTCAGCGCTGGTTATAAGACGATGCTCAGCCAGATAGCCAGCAGTGAACACCGGCTGAGAGTGAGCTCACGTAACAGCTACAGCTACAAACTTTTATCTATTCTTTTTATCAACAAAAGTTAAAGGATGCACAGGCTTCAGGTCAGGAATCAACACAAAAACACACACAGTCAGTCGGTCAGTGGCGGAAGGACGGCAGAACAATGCGTTGATGCTTTGCACAGCAGCCAGTCATGGACTAGCCCCGGGACAACACAGAGCTCATCATTAAGGCTTGTACGAGACGAATGGATTTCTTGTAGGGCGAGTGGAAGAGAAATGTACTTGCCCCACTGAACAAGTTAAAAGTCATAAACAAAGAAAAAAACTATAACCTGTTTTCTTTCATTCTATACAATTCATTACTCAATTTAGTTAAGTGAATATCAGAATACTGAATCTAAGTAAATGCATTTTTTTCCATCACACATACAACTCAGAATGTCTTGATTGACCAATCAGAGAAGGAGCTGCTCACAGTTAAAACACTTTACCTCAGAACAAGAGGGTGACAAGCTTCCTCCGGGCCCTGCAACCCAGCCAAGAGAAGAGCCAATTCAGGATCAAAAGAACAGATCATTGACAAAGAAACCATGGATCAAATGTATATAAAGAGAATCATAAAATTCATCACTTATTAATTTTTTTAAGCTAAATTTATAAATGTGCCTCATAAGTAACATTTTAAAGAAAGCAGTGCAGACTTCAAATTAATAACTACTGCAAGATAGCATCTCTCACAGACAAGCCAAGAGACATGGACAAGTTCAGAGAAAAGACAAATTAAAACACATTCTTAGCTTTTGGTAGTCGCTTATCTGGGGGGTTTGTATGTGTTATGTGTTATATGTATTGGTTAGGCTGTAATATGGACAAACAGGATGTCACTCATCATCTAAAAAAGAAGAGCAGATCCTCCACCAGGCTCTGTCCTGCACATTATTTCCCCTTCAGACTCATAGAAACCTCAGTGAGTAGGATAAAGAGGTCAGCTAGCAGTGAAATTGGCTACACTCACTATGGCAGACCAACAGGGTGGTGGACATCCTTAAGACCGACTGTGCTGAATGTGATCCGCTTACTTCATAGGTAACTGGGTTCACAAAGAGCAGAAGAATATATGTAGAGTCTGTAACAGGTAGATTTTCATTGTGAGATAAATGTGTCCTTTTTTTTCTATTAGGTTTATCCCTGGATTCTGTTTTTCTGGTGGGGGCCTTGCATGTGCTTCCAACCTCCGATGCCCACTGTCTGATTTCTGCACCACCAGTTTTCCTGGCTCATGGACTTGACTCCAGCACCGGGCTTCAAAAGGAGGCCTGCTGCCTCCTCTTCTCCTAGTGGAGTTAGCGAGATTGTCAGGAGCCCTCCTCCTCGCTCGCCCTCCTTGTCTCTGTCTTCGCCCTCGTCCGATCCGTCGTCACCCTTGTCTACATCCTCCTCTGTCTGTGTCAACTCGTCAGTTTATCAGAACCATGTAAAAGGTCAGACCCAGGGGACAGAGGTGGCCCGGGTGTCCTCCACTTCTGCCTCGCCAGCAACGCAGTCTCTCTCCACATCTACAACCAACGCCACCTCCCCGGATTTCTGCCCTCACCGTTTGGTGCGGACAAGTCAGGTTTGTGAGGAAGAGGGCAGGAAAAAGGAGATGTACGATCCTTTCCATCCAACTGAGGGAGACAAGGAAGGAAGAATGAAGGAGGAGGAGGAGGAGGATGGGGAAGGGGAGAAATATGACCCCTTTGACCCCACTGGCTCCCCAGCATCAGACACTGATGATGGAAGCAGCAAAGCGAGGGGGGTAAAGAGAAAGGCTGAGAGAGGGGAGGAGGAGGAGAAAGAGGAAGAACCTCCAGATTCCACCGACACTCTGACTAATCTGCCAAGCCCCTGTCTGGTCACCCAGTTCCCTCTGAGGAGGAGAGTGGACTGTAGCACCATCAAGGCTGGAGAGAAGAGGGAGAGTGCTGACTCTGATCACTCTGAGATAGAGGAGGGGGAGATAGTTGGGGCTGCTGACAGAGATGGAATCAGTAAGAGAGCAGCTGGAGAAATCCTCCCGCGGAATTCCCCCAACGTCTCCTTCTATGGTTCAAAGCCAGAGCGCATCCTCCGGGTGCTGGATGGGGACGGCTTTGTGTCTGTGCGTGCTGAGGGCAGCTGGGAGGTGGACAGGGAGCCCGAGGATGAGCCTGTGGTGGGAGTGGAGGATCTGAGAAGGAAGCTGGTCAGCAGGCGGAAGGAAAGATATCTCTCCTTTCCTGCTTCCTCACCCCTCTCACCTCAGCCGCCACCTCCTGCCTCCCATCCTCCAGCTTCTGCGCCCTCTTCCCCACTTACACCTCTTATAGAGCAAGGCAGCAAGAACCGCAAGTCCTCTAAAAGTTCCAAGGACCGAGATGGACAGAAAAGCAAGGATAGGAAGGGTGGGGAGAAGGAGGAGAGAAGAAAGAAGAGGAGAAAGGACAAAGAGGAAGGTCAGGAGAGGAGCAAAGAAAAGGAGCAAGGGCACAAGACCAGGAAGGAGGTTAAAGGAAGGCGGAGCAGCAGGAGCAGCAGCCGAAAGAGGAAGAAAAGACGGCACAGCAGCCCAGAGGCCTCACGATCCTGCAATTCTTCAGGAAGAGGGGGCCACACAAGACACTCCTTTTCAAGCCTATCTGAAGAAAGACATCGAGAGAGGGAAAGAGATAAAGACAAAGACAGGGACAGAGTCAGAGACAGAGATAGAGATAGAGAGAGGGATAGAGAGAGAGGAAGAGAGAGAGACAGGGATAGAGAGAGAGAACAAAATCGCACCAGTAGCCATAGAAGAGATGAAAGAGATAGAGGCTCTAGTTCTAGAAAGAAGGAGGGGGAAAGGAAGGGACAGCACTCAAGCAGCAGAGAACGTTGCGTTTCAAAGAGGTCCAAAAGAAGCAGGGAAAAGAGGGAGGGTGACAGAGACAGGCAGCGCGAGAGGGATCGGCGACGGGACGGTCGTCCTGTTGTCCCGCCATCTATCCAAGACCTCAATGGGTCTGACCTCTTTGCCATCAAGAGAACCATCACGGTCACCACCACCACAACCACCACAACCGTACCGGGCTCCCCAAGACGCGCCCCGACCTCCCCTTGTCGGCCCACACAGGACTCTGAGAAGCCCCACAAGAGAAAGAAGAAGAGAAAATGGCACTCAGCTGGAGAGGTGGAGGACCAGGGAAGCTGTCGCAGCCGATCACAGTCGCTCTCACCTCCCAGGTATCACAGCTACGAGTCAGACCGCTATTCAGACAAATTGGAGATTGACGTGTTGTCTTTGGATGGCGAGGCTCTGGACTCAGACTACCCTTCTTTGGAGGATACTCCTCCTCCTGCCCTGCCTCCAGAACCACCCGTCCCCAGCCCCAAAACTAAGACTGCTCCCAAGGCTGGACGACATCACCCTAAAAAGAAATCCCGCACATTAAAGAAAGTTGGCCAATCTGAATCCTCCTCCTCGTCTTCCATCAGAACCAAAAGCAAATGCCTTTCCTCTTTGACGGTCACCTCAGGCTCTGCACCTGTCTCATCAGGCCTTCCCTCAGCGAAGCGAGCCAAGAAAGTGGGAAAGGACAAGGAGCGGGACAAAAGTAGTAGAAAGGATTTGGGTCGCTCTGGGAAGTCCAAGAAAGAGAGCGGTGGCAGTCGTAAAGGCAAACTTCAGTCCAAAGTGTCTGTGCTGGTGCGTGAGGGTGTGAGCAGCACCACGGGGGCTTCAGTTGGCTCTGGAAAGCTGGGCATGGACCTCCTGGGGCCAGGAGGTACAGGTGGGGGTTCTGGCGGCTCTGTGGTGGGCGGCTCCATTGCAGTAGTCTTTTGCAGGGACAATGAGAGCAGGTCTCCATTTCTCAAGCCTTGCTCGGAGCCACTGTCACTGAGCAGCCGTAGTAAAGATCTGGCCAGTATGGGAAAGCGAAGCAACCTGGCTGCACCACCATCCTCCTTAACCAGTCCTGCAGGACTGAACTCCAAAAAAACAAAACCCAGCTCCATCACGTCCACCTCCTCCTCTGCCTCCTCCCCGTCATCGTCTCTGGCAACAAAGCGCCGCCGTCGCCTGGCCAAGAAGACGAGAGAAAAAGGTGGAGCTGCAGGGTTAACAGCTGGAGACAGCAGCCAAGCAAAAGCCACGTCCGAGGGCTGGGGTGGAGCCACACTAGATGTCCAGTCAGCCGTTGGAGATGGGAGCAAGTCAGTCAGTCCACATACTGGCCAAGCTGGCCCTGCACCCTGTTCTTCCTCCTCTTCCTCCTCCTCTTCCTCCTCCTCCTCCACCACCAGTGTGCTCCCCCCTTCCTCCTCACCACCACACACGCCTCCACCCTCTATGGCTCCTTTGCGGGACACCAGGGATTCTTCGCCAGACTCTCAGACTGTGGACAGCAGCTGTAAGACTCCCGACCCTTCTTTTCTAGCCGAGGACTGTCCAACGCAGACCAGCCCCACACTACCGACGTCCAGTCCATCCAGCCTGTCCACCCCCCAGGGAGGTGGCCTCAACACTTCTTTGTCTACACCCACAGCCAAACCTCCTCCACTGGACGATGCACCCAAATCTCTGGCCTCACCTCCTTGCTCGTCCTCTTCTGCAGCCTGTGGTCTCACGTCCCTTCCTCTGCCTCTGTCTTCATCAGACCCCTCCTCCTCCTCCTCTGTTTCCTCCTCATCTGCTGGTAAGCCCCCTCCTCCTCCCCCTCCAGCAGCGCCTTCCCTCCCGTGGAGTCTGCAGACTGGGGTGGACTGCACAACAGGAGGAGTCCTAGCATGTGAGTTTGCTCAATAGGTGTTTGCACATTTGCAAGTTATTATGAAACATTGACACCTTTCAGGGTCATGCACAGGGACTGAGCTATACCTATACCTGCATGTACACAGCAGAACGTCAGGCCAGGCTGCAGTTCATCCTTGTTATTTTGTAATGCTAGGTTTTTCAAGCTTCTGGCAGGTTAAAAAGTGATTCAACACTAAATCTATTTTTCTGAGTTAGTAAATCATTCATACAGTCACTTTATGTTTTGTTCAGTTTTGGCCACACCCCTCGATTAAAACACATAAAAACAGAAATCTTCAGGGGAGCAAAGAGGATCTTTCCTGACCACCACAGATGGTGGAAACCCAAGTATCTCTGGTGGTCTCTCATAATTCATGGAGCTGTAGTTAGATACATAACTCTGTTGAGAGTTGTAATTTGAAGAGATAAATCAGCTCAATGCAACCAACATGAAACACTAAATATGCTTGTCGTGAACTCATTTTAAAGCAGTCTTTGTCAAATATTTAGGGTCTGAGTACTGAGGGTGCCTGGGCCGGAGGGGTCACTGGCATCAAACACTGGAATTAACTCATGGTCAATTTTGAAGCGTCGCCATGAAACAGGAAGTTGTTGGAACTCAAACTCAAAAAACAGGACAGGGACTCAGGCTCTCTTTGCAGTTTGTGTATGTGTCTCCCAACCATGTGATACCACCTGCATTAGCACTGTGGCTGCCACTCTCCCCATGGGCTCGAAGTGTGACTGCCCACTCAAACCTGCTTACAGCTTTAATACGTGCGTCATTGCCATTCATGTTATATGTTCACATACTTTCCCTGGAGTAATGGTCTCTGCCGTTCTTCCTCTCAGTGACTGCTCTGCTCTTCAAAATGGAGGAGGCCAATATCGCCAGCAGAGCCAAAGCACAAGAGTTCATCCAGGCGACCAGTCAGGTGAGAGTGGAAATGACTGTCCCTCTGTCCTTACTGTCAGATGAATGGGTTTTTTATATGTTGTTAGGAGGAACTTTAAGGGTAGGATAAAAAAAAAAAAAGCAGGAAGGTGAAATCAGTGTAAACACCATGTTTATGCTCATAGTCTCAGTAATTAAAGTAAAAGATACTGCATGCAGACCTTCCATGATCAGTGGAAAAGCTTTCATTGTTCCTCAATGAAACCCTGTAGGGCTCCTTGCTACTTACATGGATATACAGTTTAAAAAATAGTTTTTTTTCCCGGAATAAAAACCCCTGCCGTCTGTTAAACCAGCTGGAGATTCCATGTGTCATAAAGAAATGAATGAGGAGTCAAACCTGATCTCACTGTGCCGTTTGACTTTTTCTCTTGTCTCTCATGTAGATCCTCTCACAGGCCAATCAGAGCCAGGCCCAGCAACATGCGCCTCCTTCTTCGGCCTCCTCTTCGTCCTCCTCACAGATCCCACCCCCTCCCTCTCTCCCCCCACCTACTGGCCTGAGCCCAGCCCAGTTCATCCTCCACAGCTCCCTCCCATTGGTTGGCTGCTCCAAGACCCCACCCTCTCACCTGCACACCTCCATAGGTGGCGGATGTGCACAGACCCCACCCTCCATCATGCCTGTGGGGCTGTCGGGGGTTACTGGGAGCTCTGGTGAGACTGGATGGGACAATGAGAGCAAAGACCCTGATAAGGTAAAGCTGATCCTCACGAACAGACCAGGGTCAGTTGTGTGGTATGTCCCACTGCTGCTGCATGGCTGCTTATCAGCATCTTCCTGAGGGGACAGTAGTGATACTGTTGTCTAACTCTAACCTCAAAATCATTTAATTACTTGAATGAGATGAGAGTATTAATACAGTTTTACAGCAGACATTCATTACAAGAATGAATGTATGTAACTGTGCAGCCGTTTCCATATTTTTCCAAGTATTCTGCTGACTGATGGAGTCAGAATAACCAGTTATCTGTAAAGGAAACAGAGAGCTCCAGGTAATAAGATCATAATATAATGGCTCACATGGTAAACTGCTCATAATGTAACAGTCAGTGAATGAGAGCAGTATTTCTGGATTTCATGATCTGGAAATGTACATTATACATAGATTCCAGGCCACAAGTATTTGGACAGTTACACTTTTTTTTTTTCTTGTTCCTCAGGGTCTGTGCTTCAGTACATTTAATTTGAAATAAAATAATAGATACTATATTAAAGAGCCAAGTCATAGCTTTTATTTGAGAATTCACATCAACATAGAAGGAGCTGTGTTTTCTATAGAGATATAACCCTTTGAACACATGGTGCCCAAAGATTTGGGGTTTAGAGGTAATTGGACAGATACACATGAATCAGTATATTTAATATTTTGTGTAAAGTCCTTTGCAGTCAATGACTGCCTGAAGTCTTGGACCCACAGACATCAGCAGATGCTGTGTGTCCTTCCTGGAGATGCTCTCCCAGAGTTTCCCTGCAGCCTCCATCAGCTCTTGCTTGTTGCGGGGGTCTCAGTCTTTATTCTGCAGTCATAAAGGTTGTTTCCTTCCACCATGCAAATGAGTTTTGGCTCATCCACAAGATCCTTGCTTTTTTTTTTTTTTTTTTTTTAGCCTGATTATTATCTGAGGACAGTATCTTCCACACAGCTCTTTCTGTATTGACATAATCGTACTCAGATTAAAGCTGAGGCTGGGCACTTTAATGTAGTGTCTTATTTTATTTCAAATGTTTATTGAAATGGACTGTGAGTTTGCATTAAAGGGGAAATAGGAAATCATGGCCTGTTTCTATATACACCTTTTAAATAAAGGCCTGACTGTCTCTGCAGTTAAGATAAATTTGTTCACAGTACTGATGGATGTGTTTCTTTGTCTGTTACCTAAATTGCTCAGTACCTAAAGAAGCTGCACACCCAGGAGCGGGCAGTGGAGGAGGTGAAGCTCGCCATCAAACCTTACTATCAGCGCAAAGACATCAACAAGGACGAGTACAAAGACATCCTCAGGAAAGCTGTGCATAAGGTCAGCGTCAGCTCACACAACCGGTGACACACAAAAACACGTTTAACTGATTAGTTAAATCTGCGGTAGTTCAGCTGTTTAATCACACTGTGTCACTGTCTCAGATCTGCCACAGCCGCACTGGAGAAATCAACCCTGTCAAAGTCAGCAACCTGGTGAAACTGTACGTCCAGCGCTACAAATACTTCCGGAAACATGGACGCAAAATGGACGAGGAAGAGAGGGATGACAGGGAGCCTGGAGCGCTTCATTCCTCTGCCTGATAGGAGACTTTTTAAAAAAAATTGTTCCTCCACGCCGCCTTCTGCTCAGCACCTGGGCCATCCACTGATTGTTTTTTGTCTGATATTTTTATCGCTTTCCTAGCCCACCTTGTCTATGCTTTTATGTGATCTTATGGAAGTCTCTCCCCTTATCTCTGTGATCTCACTGTAAATATGTCTCACTTAGAAAATGTATCACGTATACAATGTTGAGGAAGTGGATGCTATCATGCTCACCTGTGTGATCTAATACACCAACCCTGCAATAAATACCACCTTTGTGAAGCGCATAGATTTTAGTTTTTTGGTTTGTTTTTTTTTTTTTTTCTGACTGTGTCCATTAGGAGCTTCACAGTGGTGGTACTGAGTTTCTTCAGCAGCTTTGGATTAGGTGTTCATGCTAGTTTGTCCTCCCCATCCCCATGTATATCAGAATCCAAGCTGAGGGGAGATGTAATACCCAGTTGCACACATTAAAGTATATTGTACAATGCTGAAGGACACTAACCCCCCCCCCCCCCATATCCGAGTCATTGCGGACAGTATGCAAGCTGGACCTGTCAGTGAGTGGGACAGCACAATGATGGTTGGAACACAGTTGGACACTTGACCTCTCAGTTCTTTGATTCTGCTGTCCGTGTGTTTGTGTGCATGTGTTACTGAGGTTGAGAAAGTTGCTAAATCTCTTTATAAAATGACTTGATCAACAAAATATAAATGTTGCTTGAAAAATAGTGCAAAATGGAGTAGCCCTGTTTGTTTCTATTGTCTTCTGTGTTTGCATCACGCGTTCTTCAGTGCATCCAATGATGATAAATAACCAGTTCTGGTACAGACTAATGATCTGTAGTAATGCACAAAGAGGAGCAAATGCTGTTTGAACAGGATTCATTATATACAGAAACAGAACATAAGCTCAGAGGAATGTGTTTACAGGCATAAAGCTAATAAAAAAAACACCTGGATATTTAGACTGTACTCCCAGCATCTGGATGATGGGTGTAAAGAGGCACACTCCACTTCCACTTCCATACATGCCTGTTACCTTGACAAAGGATTACTCTGGTCAGGAACTAAAGATTGTATGGAAAGCCATTAAAGGAGAGAGTGAAGGCCATGTGTGTTGTATGTGGTCACAGTGGAAATCCAGTGAATGTGTAATTATATAATGCTGATAATCTAACAGGTGATGGGCAGGACAACAAAAATCACATGACTGCTTGGAGGATGTGACTCAGTGTCAGTGTGGAGACAGAATTGCAGAGAAAACAATGGTTACCATGGTAACAGCAAGTTCAGTTGAAAAGCAATGGAGGAATGTCTGCTGACTTTCTTGAGACCTGCTCATCCAAAGACCTTCACAGTGCACACAGAACTTCCATTGGTCCTCAGCAACACGCCCCCAAGTCTGAGGTTGAGATTTTTCATTTATTTATTTATAATTTTTCATCCCAGATGCATGTATGAGCAGACATGGCTGTTTTTTATACAAAGGCCTGGAGTTTTTTTTTGTTTTTTTTTTCACCATTATCATCACTGAAGCTCAGTTGTCCTCTTCCTCCTTAAATACATAAGGGATATTCATAGATTTTGTTATTTGTGACTGCTTTCCACTATGTTGTTTTATTGTTATGTTTGTTCCTGGGGAGTGAAGGAGACAACATTCATCTGATTATGCCTCTGACACAGTTCATTTCTTGAACATGTGGGTTTAGATCCAACATGGTGTATTATCCACCACGTTATAGAGAAGAAGAATCACCACCAATAGTCTGTTGTACAGGATGTAACCTGAAAAAGTAGAAAAGAGAGTGTCGCGAGGATAATGTGCTCCTAAGTCATTTCTTTAAGATCATAAGTAAGATTGGAGACAGAGAAAAGGCAGCGAAATAAAAAAGCAAGCAAGCAGGTCATTAAAAACTCACTGGCAAGTATGAACACACACACACACACACTGTGCACCACGAACGCGTCACTTCCGCATTCTCCGACTTCAACAAAAGTCGACGGCAGTGTCGCAACTCTTTTATTCAATAGCGCCGGGCAGAGTCTATGGCCCAAGCGTGTGTGCTGCGGTTTACGGCAGCCCGCCATTTTAATACAAGAGAACAGAGGAAGCTGGCACTCGGCAAGCTAACGTACGGTTACACGGAGTGTGTACACCCAGTGGACAGGTTTGTTTTGTTTTATATCGTCTTATTAACCGTGAATTGGTCCGGGAGACCTGCATACATCGTACGCTTTTCCTTCGGTCCATGGTGTGACATTTCTCAAGCGTTGGAGGAGAGAAGGTAAGAGTCAGACTGGAGGCTTCTTGTTAGCGTAGTTAGCTTGGTGGCTAATGCAGAGAACTTAACTAAGTTACGTTTAAGAGACGATATCCGGAGTGTAAACGATTATAGACCAATGCCCGTTTCTAACGCTGACGCCGTGTGTGCACAAACAAAATTGCTCTGTCGTACAAAAAATGTCCAAAGCGGCCACATGGCAGCCCCGTTTGGGAGGACAAACATTAGCACACGAAGCTAACTGTCCTTCCGCTGCTAGTGTCGGCCCACCGTGTACAGGCAGCGTCCTGAAGCCTGTCGCATATTATTCACACATATTTCTGCTTATTTAGGTGAAAGATGACGCAGTTTCTCCCCCCGAACCTGCTGGCCCTCTTTGCCCCGCGGGACCCCATACCTTTCCTGCCTCAGCTGGAGAAGCTGCCCCATGAGAAACATCATAACCAGCCGTACAGTGGCATCGCTCCGTTCATCAGGCACTTCGAGGTGAACATTTAACCCTCTGTAATGTTCCGAATGCTCCTATTTATGTAACCCTCATCCTCAATGCCACATCTCCCTTCTGTTTATCTTCCCCGTGTGATTAGGATCCTAGAGACGCCCCTCCACCAACAAGGGCAGAGACCCGTGAGGAGCGGCTGGAGAGAAAGGTGAGATATTAGTTCCTCTTTATAGCATGTGAAGATACTGGTTCTGGCTTTTGGTGTTACATGTGTGTCTTTGTTTATAAGACCCTATAGACTGGCTGTCTAGAATGATTCAGACAGTTTTTTTTCTTTGTGTTGTGCTCCATACTAATGCAGCTGTTACCGCAGGAGCATGATCACAGCAATGGCATGCACCCAGCTGTACAGCACTGGTCTAAATGGGATATGCCATCACTTTTTAGATAGATACAACCAACATTCACAAGACAGATGTTGAGGTGCTGCGTGTGTAACTTAAACACAGTTAGGTTTAGTCTTCACATATAATTTGTAGGGCTACACCCTGAAAATTCATGGTTTCAATCATGGTCTGAATGTCACAGTCTGTCTTGAGTATTGTTGCTGTTGCTGCGTGTTCATCCCTTTATGGCCACAGTTTACCACTTTTTTTTTTTTTTTAAACCTAAATGTGCTTATCACTTTTCCCATCACAGGCTCAGTAAAATTGATGACTCTTCAAAAATGTGTGGTCACATGACAAATTTTGCCAAAGCTGATTTAAAAACAAGAGGTTGCACGACTTCCCCAGAGGCTCAAATCAGCAGGCCCATTCACTGTTTTACATTTCAGTAAATGCATTTATTTTCTTCATGAAGGATAAAGCTTGAGATAATTACAGATTATTTACAGTTGTAGGGCTTCCTGGGGCCCCACAGATAAATTCATTCATTGTGTGATTTAAATTGAACCCAACTCTGCCCATGGACCCAACTGCCATAGGTCACTGTGCGCCCTGTGACAGTGAGACTGGCCAGTGTGTGTTTTCACTTTCATTACCAGTTAATTTAATGCTTTCAAATATACCTACGGGTCTGCAGAACTTCAAACCCTTCAACCTTTACTAGCAATGAAAGGGGGGGGAAAAAAAGAATAAAGTGTGACATGAATTTGGTGCAGAGTCTCTACTTTGCTCATAGCACAAAGGGCTGCACACAGACGGGTACAACCATCTCCAGCTAGCTCTAGCATCTTTCTAAGCATTATCATTCACAGAGAGCCCTCCCTGAGGAACAGTTGAGAATTAACAGTTTCTTGAAAACCTTTTGCTTTTGCAGAGGCGCGAGAAGATTGAGAGGAGACAAACAGTGGTGGAAACAGAACTCAAGCTCTGTAAGTTTTCACAGTGACATAAGGTACCCCTTGCTTTGTGTATGGTCTCTTGGTTTAAACTAATCCTGCTTTCCTGTTTGCGTTATTTCAGGGGACCCCCATAATGACCCTAATGCGCAGGGGGATGCCTTCAAAACTTTGTTTGTTGCACGAGTGGTGAGTGTGTTAAAATAACACATTAATTTTTTATTTTATCTCAGCAAATGGGATGTTTTTTTGTTTTTTTTTTTTAAATAATAATCGTCGAATTGTGTTCTGTCTTTTCTGTAGAACTATGATACCACAGAGTCCAAGCTTCGGCGCGAGTTTGAGGTCTATGGCCCCATCAAACGGGTACGTTCAATTTTACCGCCTTAAATAGAATTTTGTTGTGCTTGGTCAGTGTAATATAAATTGTAATTGGTTTCTTTTGAAATCGCAATAATGAAAGAAATGTTCTCTCGCTGGAAAAATAGAACTGTTGGTAAAGTACAACACAAGTAACCTGCAGTAAGTGCCTCTGCTCTGTCTGTTTTGGGCATGCACACACATCTGATGTGGTATGTAAATGTATAGGGCTAACCAATGTCTCTGTGCTTGTTTGTTACAGATTTACATTGTCTACAACAAGAGGACGGGGAAGCCTCGTGGCTATGCGTTCATTGAGTATGAGCATGAACGAGACATGCACTGTGAGTACCAATGCAGAGCTCTGAGCCAAAACCATTGTGTATATGAGCACATGTTGATGAGGACTGATCTCTGTGATGTGCAGGGTGGTTCTTCAGGTGAACCCCGTTTCCTTTTATAGTAATAATACGGGGGTGGCAGCTCTCTCTAACACCTTGGGAAGGCAACTACAACCTAATGAGCGCATTGATGGTTATGGCAGCAAAAGGAATCCGAGTACTTCTTACAGACTCATGTGCAACAATGTGAATGTTGAAATCAACGTTTGGTGGTCGTGTGATGTGTGTGTCTGTGTTTGATGCGTGTCGTCAGTTGACAAAAAAAAAGTTTGGCCGAGGAGGGAATCGCTTCTGTCAGTGGGGGCAGCATGGGAAAAGTGAGGGAACCAAGTGGTAGAAGTGTGTGTTTCCTCTGTGACCCTGACCATCTTTGCCTGTCAAAGGGCACATTGTCTTTTAACTGTCAGGCGTGGTAGCTCTGTGGAAGAGCAGCTCTCCTGGTTGGACTGTAATGGTAAGCACAAGGTCAGACTGGTCACCAAGCATTGAATGGGTTTTTTTTTTTGTTTTTTGTTTTTTTTTTTTACCTGAAATGTGTTAAGGACTATAGGAAACCCATCTTTTGTATGACTAGATATTGGGTGTGTTTGTCAAAGTTTTTATAGGTGGTCTTCAACCCTGGTCATGGTGAGATTAGTTCAGCTTCACCACACTAGTGGGATATTTTAAGCTGGTGGTGATGCCACAGTGAATACTGCCACAGTACTGTCTCATTAGACAAGTTGAATGGTGCATCTAACACAGTGACACCATTCTGGGTTATTAGTGCCATCAGCTCTTCAAGACCAGAGTTGCTGAATCACAGCTATGTAGTCACAGCAGGGGGTGAACTGCGGGGGAATGTGGGGCTAAACAGTATATTAACTGTGTGTTGTTCTCATTGCCACTGCAGCCGCCAATCTGTGATGGCTATTGGCCAGAGCTGGCTGGCAGATGATGATGGTTATGATACATCTACACCCTACTACCACAGCTCAGTATATGGTTGGTATAATGGGTTTGTATGATGGGTAAGATTTCTTTCCACCCTCCATCTCCTACATAGGGAAGAGGAGCTACGTTCAATGGGTAAAGCGTCTTTCTTGGCAAGCCCTAAAGAGCTTTCAGAGCAATCATTGCTAGTTGGATCTTAGGCTTTGACCATTGAACGCACCCCTGACCACTAGTGTATTAAATGTTGCCCAATGATTCTGCCCTTTATGTTGAAGCCACCATGGGTTACTGAGGGCTTATTCTTTGCAATAGCAATGACATAGCTGTTTGGAGGGACATAAGGTCAGTGAGCCAGGAAGAAAAATCCAAATTTGTTGTTACACAGCTGCCAGGCCCACCAGCTTCATGTGGAGTTTGTGTTTAATGTTGAACAGATTAACTTGACGTATAGCAGCTTTTCAGAAACACAACAATGCAGTACTCTCTTGTTCTGCAACAGTTTATTGCGGTAACATAGATCTGAAGGGATGGTATTTGTGAAAAGAATTCCACAATTATAATAAATATTTCCTTTGAATAGGAATAAAAAATGATGATCATGAATTTTAGTCCAGAGTTTAATCTCTGTCAGAAAATCAGAAACCAATCTGGTAGGTTCATTATTATTCTCTAACTGTCTGGGCTGCTAGTTAACATGCATTCACTCTGTCACCGTGAATTTGTAAAGTTGAAAAACGATTGCGTCACTTTGTTATATCTGTTTGGCTCCAGTCCTCTGCTAAATATCAGTGCCAATCAAAAAAATAAAAAATGATGGAAGCTGAGCATTAAGTCAACTGTTAAAGCTGTCAGGTGGCGGGCCGGTTGCAGAGCCTAATTAGCTTAATACACTTCACAACCGCATTTAATGTGGAAGCTGTTCAGACTCTCCTGAAAGGTTGATACATAGAACTGTCCTGTCTGTGCTGGCTTTAATAGAAAAGGCAGATGAGGGGAATTTTCTTGGTAATTCTGCTAAATGGGCTCTTCATACATTATTTATTCACTATTTAACTAAAAGGTAGATGTTAGGTAATGTAGCCTTACAGACAAATTCACAGTCAGATGGTCAGAGTAACAGTTTCACTGAAAGACATGTCCTTTTAGATAAGTTCAGACACACTGGACACCCTGAATCAGTTTGACACTTCAGGCCAATTTAAGCTCAAGACATGTCAGCGTTAGTTACATGACTTCATTGAATTCTTAGCTTAAAAACAAACAACACAAACGTTTCTTTCTCATTACCTGGTTGGGGTTGTGATAACTCCTGTAAGGAAGGTAGCCCGTTTTTTTTTTTTTTTTTTTTTGTTTGTTTGTTTGTTTCTGTTTGTTTCTTTGTAAGTTTGTTTCAGTTGGTCAGTTTTGGTAGGACTGGTGGGGGTTTGGTAAGGCCCTATCATTGGATGGGATGTTGTCATCCTTAGTGAACACAGGAAGTGGAGGGGGTTCTGGTAAGGCCCCTGATAGAGGTGTTGTGACAGTATGTGTATTCTGGTGCTGAGGGATTTTGGTAAGGCCCTAAAACGGGCAGAGATCATCAATGAGGGATCATGGTAAGACCATTAACTGTATAGGATGAGCGAGGGAGTTCGGTAAGGCCCTCCGATTTTTATGCTTTAACTGACGGGTTTTGGTAAGGCCCTCTTCTTGGATGGAAAAGTACCCCCCCCCTCAGGGACCATCACATCACATCAGACCAGTGTAGCTGCCAGGATGAGCCACCTGGATTTCACCTTTGATCCTTCGATCATGTAAGATGGATTGAAAGACTGTTGTGTGGTATAATGGGGTGAGGTGTGGAACAAAGTCTGAAACCTGCCAAAGATTCCCTGTTGATAAGTACTCCTTACTGCTGGCTTCCATCACGTCGTCTCTTTGTGAATCTTGTAAAAGTTTTCAGCAGATTAAGGCTAATGCAGCAGAGGAGTCTACCACCATATCATAGAATTAGATCGATAATTATATATTGTTGATAATGCAAGATAAATGTAACTATCCTGACCATTGACAAGCTGCTGTGTGTGTGTGTGTGTGAGAACAATCACTGATTCATTCAGAAATTTGATATTGATGGTTAAAATCAAGAGTCAGGACTTTGGGCACAGTGTGATTGTCCTTTTCTGCGATGTGATATTTTGGCAGTAAGCAAACTGGGTGGTCAGATATTTGTCATAGGTAATAAATACAGGTATGACAACTGCAGGGTCAACTGTCCCGGCATGTTGGAATCAATTACAAATACACAATAAAGAGGTGATTTAAGACAGTGTGTCACACTATCAGCAGTTTGTCCTTATTTGTCACGGTCACCTGTGTGAAAGACTTGAACAGATAACCTGTCACTCTGCCTGCTCAGTTGTAGTAAGTACCTTTCAATTGACTGGACCCTGAGAAAATGTGGAGCCAAGTCCACACAGTTATCCATTAGACTTAGCCAGCAGTATATGATGTAGACAGTGAAAGAACTGAAAAGCTGGGTCTTTAAACGATGCGGTTGTAAGTGTAACATATCAATCACTCATCGGGTGGAAGGAAGTCTACTCCCATTATCCTTCGGCTTTTACCCAGAGAGCAGCCATCTCGGCCCCGCCTGCTCCTGGTCAGTATAATAATGCACTGTTTGTTTCCTTGGCCACGTTGATGCGCTTGTACTCCGATCTCACCTCTGTCTTCCCTCTCCCCATTCCTCTTCTCCAGCCGCCTACAAACATGCGGATGGGAAGAAGATTGACGGCAGGAGGGTGCTGGTGGACGTGGAACGAGGGCGCACTGTCAAAGGATGGCATCCTCGCAGGCTAGGTCAGCTGCCGTGTTTATTCCTGCCTTGTCTCATTTATTCATTTTCTTTGTTTAAATACAAAGTCTTAAAGAACCTTCTCACAGCCCTTCACTTTTTGTACATTTTATGATGTAGATTTCATTTTAAGGGGATGAAAAAAAATTATCTGAGGGCATGATTGTTTTCCATAGTTGTAAACTTTGTTAAAGCAGTAGATTGTGCTCTCTTTGTCTCTGATAAGTCCTCAGTTTTGGTCTCAGGGTCCTCAACACCTGTAACTTTTCTGTTTTGATTTGTTTCCTTAATTAGGTGGTGGATTGGGTGGCACTAGGAGAGGTGGAGCCGATGTCAACATCAAGCACTCTGGCCGAGATGATGCATCACGTTACGATGATCGCCCCCTCGGGGGGTGAGTGCTTTGTTACTTTGTTAGTACTGTTGTTTGGTATGTGGTCAGTACTGATGTGTATAACAGTCTTCACTTTGTCATGACTGCTCATAGTGATCGGGACCGCGGGGACCGAAGAGAACGCAGCCGGGAGCGCGACCGGGACAAGGACAGAGAACGGCGGAGGTCCCGATCCCGGGAACGCCGTCGACGTACCCGTTCCCGGGAGCGAGAGAGGGAGAGAGACAGACAGGGTGGTGGAGGAGGAGCAGCAGCAGGAGGAGGAGGAGGAGGAGAGGATGGCAGCGGTAGTAGCCGGCGTCGAGAGCGAGAGAGGGAGCGTGGGGGGGCAGCGGGAGGAGACAGCAGGAGTAGGGAGAGGAGTCGCGACCGAAAGAGAAGGAGCAGAAGCCGAGATCGCAAAAGGGACAGGGAGAGAGGCAAGGGACTTGATGGGGAGGATGTCGGCCAGGGAGATGGTGCCCCTGAAGGTGGGGAGCGGGTGCTGGAGGAACATGAAGGAGAAGTGGGTGAGGGCATGGAGGAGCGCAGAGACAGGGACAGAGAAAGGGACAGAGACCGAAGGCGTAGCCACAGGGACAGAGACAGGCGCAGAGGAGACCGAGAAAGAGACAGGGAACACAAAAGGGAGCGGGGGGAGAGAGACAGAGGGGACCGCAGAGAAGAGCGCCACGGATCCCTACGAGACGACATGGGGCCCCAGGATGACATGGGCAATGAGGACGAAGGAGGAGTGCCGTCACACATGGAGGAGTACAGTCAGGACGGGATGATGATGGACCAGCAGTCAGTGCCGTCGGCTGATGGCTATGGCTCCAGTGAGAATGGTTTCAAGATGGAGCCACCAGGAGATGAGTACTGAGATGGCCCCTCTCCCAGCAGACTTCACTCACAAATCAGTTGTTTCATACTGTACTTTAACTTGGCCCCATCAGGGCTTCCTCTGTGTCCAGCATCTAGCTAGCTTTCTTTCTTTCTCTCTATCTATGATCTGTTGAAAAATTCCACTTGATATTGTTGCACACACACCGTTTATGCATATAATTGATTTGATCTCACTAAAAGTTGCAGCTTTCAAGCTCGGTTCATTTCGAGATGGGTGGATTGTGTTCTTTTCCATATTCATAAAGTAGTTAAATTGTAAACTTATTTGAGCCCAGTTACCGACTCCTGCTCAACGTATGTGAAGTTGAAGGAAATGTAGTATTGTGTGACAGTTGAGGGCAGTTCTCTTTATTCATTCTGGAATATTTTTTTTTTTTTTTTATGTCTGCTGTTTGTATGTTAGATTTGCAGTCTCATTTTAATAAAGTTGTGACATAAAGTCTGAGCTCAGCCATAACAGTTTTGTTTTTGGTTTTGGGGTTGTTGTTTTTTTTTTTTTTTTTTAACCTTCAAAGCTTATATTTTTACATGATAATTCAGTTGAAAGTACAAATTGATTTAATCCTGAGGACTGTAGCTTTGACATATGATGCACACCGTGCTGAAAAACCTAATATATGAAGTCCACAGTCTGACTAAAATACAGCAGTTCACAAGGGAAATGATCAGTAACGTGAAGTCCATGATGTGTAGTGACGGGATTCAAAACGTGAAAACAGTGGTATGGCCCTTTAAAAATGCAACATCATGAATGAAATGTCGAAGTAATGTGAAAATGATTCCCTCCTCAGAGTATTTCTTTCGTCCCTTCTAAAGACTTCCCTGATAAGGGACTGTTGTATTAAAGTACCGCTGTTGTAGTAAACGCGAACCTGCGCCGTCAGTGTGCACACGCAGAAGATGCTGTAACGGCTCATTACAAAGTTACGCACTGGAGTCGGAGCCGTAGTGAAGCTGCTGCGTCAGGTTGTGCCTCCCGGTTCTCGGTCCGGCACATCGATCCCCGCTCATACCAGACTCTGACATATCGTCCTAAAAGATGGGCCGAGCATCGCTGTGAACCAGACGTTGTTCCCAGATACGCGGCGTTCATTAGCGGAGGAACTCACAATGATGTCCTCTTACTACCACCCCGCCAAGGAAGCAGACATGGCGGCCATGACAGAGCCGCTCTGCCTGGAAAGAGGTAAGGAACCAGCCTGAGCGCCTCTCCATCATCTGCTGATTGACGGAAGAAAACTTGTGGAAGGCTGGTACTGACAGAGTTAGCTTCGTCTTAAATCACCCGGTGATGGTGAAGGTGACGCTGTTTGGCTGTCACTGACACTGTCGCTTTGATAAAGGCACGGTAGCGTGATAAAGTCACATTAATGTGTCATTGTGTGATAAAGTCTCTTTAGTGTGTGTCGCAGTTATCTCTGCCACAGATGCTTGAAAGGGTTCGGCCTGTCGCTCGCGCGACCGTTGCTCGTGCCCCAGCACGCCTCCGTCGTTTCGTAGTAAGCGGCAGTGTGAAGGCCAGTCAGAAACAAACAACGCGCGCAACGCTGCTGCTTTCTGGTTGCATGTGCCACAGTGGGCAAGGTGTGATCATATATGCCGTCCACAATATACGCATCCATCATTTAACTGCCATCACCGTGCAGCGCGAGCAAATGTCATTTGAAGCCGTGACGGGGACGCGGTAGGCGCGTGTGATAAAGGCGCGGTAAGGCCGTGGCGGAAAAAGAAGATCCAGTTCCACGTTCATTTGAGCGAAGGAAAAGCGAAGTGCATTCACACCGTGCTATGAGACATGGACCTGTTTATACGGCTCATGTTTTGCCCATAGATGTAATCCTGTAACACTATGCAAGGTGTGGTCCATGCTGCTTTTATAAGGCTCATAAAAGCACAGCTTCCTGTGAAGGACCTGCCTCCCATTAACAAACTGGGTCTGGGTCAGTCTGTTTCATAAAGCCAGTCACAGCAGATCATGTGCTTGAACATACAAGATCTGCGAAATGTAACATGGCATTTGATGACTTGAAGTGCCCATTAAGATGCCAGCTGACTGGTTTTCAGAATTCCCTGATCAATCCCGGGTCAATGTCAAAATGACTTGACACGGAGTGTTAGATTTAGCTTTATGGTGAGCTAAGTCGAAGCTTCTCTTCTTAGTAAAGCAGAATGTGATAAGAGGAAAAAGAATATAAAATCACTGAAATGTTCTGACCAAAGACCAGTACATCTCAGACTGGGATTTTATTTATTATTAATATCACATTCTTTAAAAAAAAAGAAAAGAAAATACAGTTACATTTTTTGAGGGGTCCCCGTATTAATACTTAAATTCATTTAGCTATTGTTACTGTACATGGCAGCGAGTCTGTACCAGAGTTGGTATCAGTCCAGTCTAGTCCAGAGTTGAGCTGAGCTGAGTAGAGCCCAATAGAGTGCAGTGGACTATCTACAGGTCTGTAGTAGTGACCGGTCTCAGCGGTGAGCTCAAACAGCCACAGCCCAGAGGAGAAGTCATGATTCAGTCAGTCACTGACTTAGTTTGGTGGCATATAAAAGATGAGTAGGAGAATATTTTTGTCAGTGTTGGTCTTAGAGTGCAGCGCATGCCATTTTTTCCTGGAGGAAGTACTTAGCAGAGAAAACTCGATTTGTGTTGAACTCACTCAAGTACCAGTAGAAGAGATTAAGCCATTCATTCTGTGCCAGTATTAGAATGAGGATGTGTGTGTGTGTGTGTGTGTGTGTGTCCAGTGTTGGATTAGCCACTCCGGCTAAAAATGAGTTGTGGGCCCTGTTGGGTATGCTGAAATACCCAACCCAGTGTTTGCTGTGTCAGTTACTTTGTGATCATTATTATATATATTATATTATTATTAAGTAGGAGCCACCTTAAAGCACCTTACTATGTAGTTCCTGTATGTTCCTTAGTGGTTATAACTAAATATATGTGCAGTTAATCAAATGAATTCAAAGTAATTTCTCTAACATTGAAATCACCCCCCCCCCCTAAGGATGTGTGACCTCTGGTGGGTGGGTGGGGTAATCCAGCTGTGTGTGTGTGTGTGTTTTGTGTCTCTTAGATGTTTGCAGGGTGATCGAGCTGCTGGACCGTCTACAGCGGAGCGGTGAGCTGCCTCCTCCCAAACTGCAGGCCCTGCAGAGAGTCCTGCAGAGTAAATTCTGCGCTGCCATCAGAGAGGTAGGGACGTACAGCAAGAGGGATGGTGGGAGTCTAGGGGCACATGACCTTTGACCTCTTCTCAGTCAGTCACAGATTTAGTAATAACACACAGACTTTCTGGACTTTTCCTGCCACACATGAGACCAAAACTGTTAAAATCAGTGAGGTGTTGTGGTTCTTCGGCTCCAGTCTTGAAGGGCTGCTGTGAGTTTTACAAACCAGCAGATGTCACTGTACTTCCTTTGTTTGAAGACCTGAAGCTTTTGAGTCTCTTTGGCTTCTTCATCCTCACAGACGTGTTTGGAAACATGATTCAGTTACCTAAAGGTTGAACTTCTTTGTCTTGGATGTTTGTCATGTTGTCCATCCATTACAGATCACTGTCCTCCACAGACATGTTGGTCTAAAACTCATCTGTGCTCTGTGCTGTTGTCCCTCAGGTCTATGAGCAGCTCTATGACACTCTGGACATTGTTGGAGGACCAGAAGTGCGAGCACAGGCAACAGCCAAGGTATTACATACAGGCTAATATCTAAAGGGTACTTCAGGACTGCACAGGAGGAATTCTTTAAGAGACACTGGGCCCAGTTTTACAGTAACTGCACAGCAACAGTGCAAAGTGGTAGGTCGTGGGTGCATGGACTGTGGGGGTGTCCTGAAGTGAAAAAGGTCTGACTGCAGTGGTATTTAGATCTGACAGCATGGTGATTAATAAATCCCCTCTCAGCCATTCACATCACTGGTCTCATAGCTCTGAAACAGCTGAGCCAGAGTTGTACATTGTAAACACACAGCTAAACAAATCAGATGGTGAGGTGTTCTTTACTGTTCATTACACAGAAATAAATAATAGAAAAATACTTTGATTAACCAGTTTAGAAAAGTTTGACAGTATTTCATTGTTAATTTGGTCCCCAGGATAATTTCTCTCTTTTTCTCTCCTGCCTTCTCTGAGAGGCACGTGAATTTATTTATTTATTTTTGTCAGTCAGGTGTTTGTTGTTGTAATATTCATTTCAGCCACTAGAGGCTGAATATCACCACTACCCAAGTCTAAACGGGACTAAGCATTCACGTGACAACAGTCTATTCTCAATGTTGTTTCCTTCCTCCCAGCTGGACACCAAAACACAACACAGACAAAAACCATGTGAATTTCAAGTTCTGGAAAACAGCAAAACCACCTTTATTTGACAGAGCTATGATGCAAAGTGACATTAAAGGAACTCATAGCCATCTGTGTGTGTGTGTTAGAAACGTGTTGTTAGATATCTGCTGATCTTTGGTTTCTTTTCTGACCAGGCTACAGTGGCAGCCTTTGCAGCCAGCGAGGGCCACGCCCACCCAAGGGTGGTGGAGCTGCCCAAGACAGACGAGGGTCTGGGCTTTAACATCATGGGGGGCAAAGAGCAGAACTCCCCCATCTACATCTCCAGAGTGATCCCTGGAGGGGTGGCTGACCGCCAAGGGGGGCTGAAGAGAGGAGACCAGCTGCTGTCTGTCAACGGCGTGGTAAGAAGCTCAGGGAACAATACTTATGGCACAATAAGCACAAGACAGGAAAATACACATCCTGTCAGCTAAACACTCAAGGCTTCAGGTGATTAACATTACGGGCTGTTAATAATTATTATTCAGTATTGTCTTACTGTGACAAAGCAATTGCTGCAACTCATCTGCAGTGGCTGTGGTTGAAATATTTTAGCATGATGTCTTGTGGTCTATGTTTGGTTGAATTACTGACAGAAATAAGGGAAAACTGGATCAGGAATGTGAGACGTGGACCTCAGCGGCGGCTGTGGCTCGGATCTGGTTACCCACTAATCACAGGGTTGGTGCTGTATCGGTGCATTTACCTCTGTGAAACTGAGTCACTTCATCTCAAACCGAATCTCAAACAAATATAAAGCGTAACCATTCAAAATGGAAGGAAATCAGATTGTCCAAACCACCTCGGGAGGGAGGTTTGAGACTTATGACATCTGTCCAGATGTTGAAATGTGTGAATGCACCCATCTCTCCAAGATGGAAACAGCCTCCCCCCAGTCTGTCGTCTATCACAGCAGCGGCTACAGTTAAACTGAAGTGACTCTGACATTAGTCGTCACACTCCTTCATATTAAAACGCAGCTTGTTGCACCAAAGAAGGGTCTGTTCAGGTTCCTTCATTCATTTCTGTGTGTTAATCCGTGAAAGGAACCATTGATGTGAATGGCCCCTCATAACATGGGGTCTGAGAGTCATGTTGTGCGTTTTTTGTCTGTGCAGAGTGTCGAAGGGGAGCACCATGAGAAAGCCGTGGAGCTGCTGAAGGCCGCCCAGGGTTCAGTCAAACTGGTGGTCCGTTACACCCCAAAGGTCCTGGAGGAAATGGAGGCTCGCTTTGAGAAGATGAGGAGTGCCCGGAGACGACAGCAGCACACCAGCTACTCGTGAGACTGCTTGTTAGTTTGCACCCAGTCACCTCTGTTAATACATGTACAGGTGCACAGTGTCAGCAGGTCCCAAATCCATACTGTGTGCTAATGTCACAGCCAATGAAACTGAAGGAAAAGACTGTGTCTGTTTCCTTTTACCATCCAGTGACATGCCTGGGCATGTTTGTCAACTATGGCTTAATTAATTCAGGCTAACGCGCTGTTATCAGGTTAATATAACCTAATTCTCATCCAGATAATGTGGTTCTTTGAAAGCATTTTGAGGATTGATTAGTTAATCCTGGATGAAGTTAGCCTGCATTTGTGCTTAAGGCAGATTAAGAAGAGAGTTGAAACCATGATCTGCAAGGATATGACTGGCTGAGTGCTGATCATGTGATCAGCACTCATGTCACCTCCCAGCAAGCACTGGGGCAATAGCCTGATGGATATGAGTCTTATTTAATGCATGTCCCTTCATTTACTCAACACTTTGGTCACACATCTGATATGATTACTTTAGCTCGTGTTTAGTGAGTGAGCAAGGGTCACCAAGAGACACATTCTAAAGCAGGAAATACAACATCCTTTATTATATTTGTCGCTTGACATAAACATAGCAAAGAAAAAAGACTGTTAGTGTGATGAACAGTGTATGTTGTTGCGGCCAAATGTCTCTGCAGTTTCTAGAGAGTACTTTGGCTACATAAACCTCTGTCTCTCTTCCTGCAGATCTCTGGAGTCCAGGGGCTAGCTAATCCAATGCCTCCATCCACCTCATTGTCCAATACTCCTGACTCCTCTGTTCCTTTGGGAGGCAAGACTGTAGATGAGAAGCAAAAAACCAAAGTAGCCTACCAACACCTGTTACCTGAACTTCTTCATGAAGCCGGCGCTGCAGTTTAGGATTCTGTCCCTCCCTCTTTACCTGTTTCTTAGAAAAAATGCAGAGTAATGCCTGTAATTTCATGTCCCCAGTGTGAAACCATCCTCAGCATCCGATCACATAAGGGCAACACATTGATCCCTTTAGTGTGTGGCTTAGCTACAGACCGGTGTTTCTGTTCTTAAATGGTTTTTACTTTTGCGTTCTCATGTAGTGCACTGCACTCCTCAGCAGTGTCCACTGTCTGCAGTTAGACCTCAGTAGCAGAGGAAACATGGAAACGGACACCTCCAGCTTTCACCGCCATTTCTCCTTCAGATGTCCCAGCTTAGAGGGCTAACCATTAGCATTACGAAGAACTACGCTGAAATCAATGGCTGGCAAGTATCAGTGTCAGGAATTGTTTTGTATTCATTCATTTGTTGCATTCGATTCATTTAGTTGCAGAATTATTCATGAAATAAAGTCCAACTGTGTAAACTGCATATTGTCTTGTTTCCTGCTGCGTCACCTCCTAAACCCTCCCCCACTCCTGAACACACAGCTGAAGCCTGATTTCTCAGAAATGAGGGGACATTTGTGGGGAAAGCACTTTTTGGCTGTCTCTGTTAAAGACTTAATGACAAAACCATGTTTCAGATGTATGAAATACTTTTATCTATTTGTGGAAACCAAAAAAAAGGGCAAATTAGAAACCAACTTCATCCTCACAAGTTATTGCGGAGCATTCATTTATTTCATTTAATCTGAAGAAGCAACGTTATTATTAACCAGCAGCGGGAAGAGGCGGTCTACACTCCAGCACAGCAGGGGGCGGTAAGGGCCAGCGACCACCCGCCCACTAAACAAAAGAAGAAGAATGAGGAGGAAGTAAGTCTGGATGAGGAGGCGAATTCAAAAGAGAAACACTGGGATAAGAGAAACGTTTCTGTCACCCTCAGAGACTCACAGAGAGGACCTGCCGCTGCAGAGGATCGTTTCTCACTGGACGGCTTCAGGTGACACACAGATAATGACGATAATGATGCGCTAACTGCGGTTTTAGTGGGGAACAGAGACAAAGAACAGAGCTAAGAGCCGTAACCGCATGGTGAGACGCGACTGACTGAATCTGGATTGTGATTGGATCAGGTTGACCAATTGTCGTGGTGGATTTTGTGAGGCTAAATATGTGGATGTTGAAAGGTACAAGCATTGTGGGTAATAGGAAGGGAGGAGGAAGGAGGGGGGGAAAGAACACTAGGTTTAACTCTGGGTTCTCAGGGTTACGCCGCTGGTTCACCATGGTAACTCGTGCTGCACACCTAGCTTCAGAGGGTCAGGTCAAAACCTGTCAACACCCTGACTTACTGGCCAATCAGATCGGCTGGAAAACTGAGTCATCATTCCTACATGATCCTGGCAGGGACAAAAGAGTTTACAATAAAGCGACAAAGAAAAAAGAGCAACAGATATTTTAATAAATGAGTAAAATCTTAACTTATTTAAAAGCTTATTTAGATTATTATATCCCTCACCTGACTTTATCTGGTCTTTCTTTTCTATACTAGTCATGCAATCATGTTGTTTACATCTCACCTTGTTGGAATTTAACATATTAAGTTCTTTATTCATGGTTCTGATGATGTTGCTTGTAGTTAACACTCAGCCCTCTTTTCCATGAACCTCTCTGTTGTCTCTGTTGTTTCCAGTCAGAATGAGGAGTTCCTCGTCCCTCCTCTCTCCTCCGCCCTCTCCTCCCCCTGCCCCCCTCCCCCTTGCATCCTCCTCCTCTCTGACCGGTTGTCCTGAACTCGACCTGTCCATCACACTCAGTCCTGCCCCTAAGACTGGTCACTCACAGCTGAAACCCAACCCTCAAGGACAGACAAGAAAAAAGAGGGACAAACAGGTGATGAATGACTAAATAAATGATGACTAAAAAACAATAACTTAAGATAAATATTATAGCTTCATTTTAATTTGCACAAACTTACTGAACTTTAAACTTAAAACTCACCAACAAACTTAATAGTAAGTTAGGCTCAGTGAAGTAAGATAACCAAAAGATATCCTGGATATGTTCAACTTGCCTTCATTCTTTGTCTCCTGAAGGTGTGTTTTGAAAAGCCGGCAGTCGTCACAGTAACACCGGAGCCTCACGTCACCCTTAGCCGAGATTCCCCTCCTCATCAGCCAATCAGAGGTCAGACAAGGAGCAGAGAATGTCACCATGGTAACCAGAGTCTGACATTTTACGCCGAGTGTCTGAATGAATCACGTGTATTACTTGGTAAAATGACCTCAACTTAAATAAATTGCTTCAAAAATTGTATCTATATTAAAAATGTATATATTGATATAACGTTTCTGAAAGAGCAGAACTTGGAAATGAACTATTGCAAATTTTAAAGAGGGGGAAGTAAATTCTTCTTCCTCTCCTCTGCTCTGTGGAGCCCCCAGACAGTCGGTGGAGCCTCCTGCTGCAGTGTCCAATCACGCTGCAGGATGTCTGGAGAGGGCGGAGCTAAACACCACTCTGGCTGTGAAGGCGGAGCTTCAGTCACTGCAGGTTCACACGGTTTATCATTAGGCTATCAATAAGTCATCATTAAGCCCATTGACAGTTGGTCACCATGGTAACCTGTCTGTCATCCTGCAGGGTGTGGAGTTTAACTCCCAGAAGGCCATTCAGGAGACTCTGCGGAGGTCAGAGAGGACCAAGAACCTGATCAACACCAGAGCTACTGAAGGTAATTAACGCGCACACACACACACTGCTTCTCATTTGCCTTATTTCATGTCTCTTCCCTCACTTCCTCTTCATTCCACCTTGGGTGTCAGGGATGTGTTTTCATGTGTTCAGGAAACTGCATGAAAGAGTTCACTGTCACTTCCTGTGTCCATATCATGTTGCTGTTTCACCTAAATCGGATGATGTTTGTCACAGAGGACTGGTGACTCGCAACACCATGAATATGACAGATTTTTTTTTTTTTTTTTACACATCAGGATTCCAACATTATTTCCTGGGGAATCTCACAGTGTTAAGAAAAGTCATACAAATTGCTGCAGGAGGCTGTTCAGTATGTTTCTTTTGTGGAGTTACAGTCAGCACCATCAGACCTGCAGTGAACACTGCCACTACCACTGGTACAGGATCATCAGGTCACAGTGGAGCCAGACTTTAAGAGAAAACCTCTTAACTTGCAAGAAGTTATTGTTATAAACAGCTGACAAGCGCTGAAAACGTGAAACAATAAATAATTCAAGGCCATATTGTTACTGGTTTCATATTTTAGCTAGTTATGTAGGTGGTGTTAAAACATAACACAACATAAGTTTAACTTTTCGAACTGTGCATAAACTCTGATTAATCTTGTTTTGTTGCTTCGTGTCGACAGCCTAAGTTTAAGGTGCTTCAAAAATGTGAGTGCTCTCCTTTCAATGTTAATTATCAGAGTGTATCTGCCTCATTCTGCTCCACAGGCATTTGTTGGTGTTTTTCAGTGCATGTGTAAAATGTATCTGCAGAACAGTGATTTTATTATTGATGGTGAACTGAGCCCAGTTCTGACAGGATGTTTCTACCGTGTCCAGCTGTCGCTGTCTTCCTTGTTCAGCAGGAGAGAACAGAAAAATGTCATCAGCATAAAACAGAAACATCTCTGTATCTCAGAGAAAGAGGCCAGGAGCCACACACTGATCCAAGTGAACAGCAGGTTCATTGATAAATAAAATGCAGCACTGTGGGGCTTCTTCTCTGGGTGAAGAATTCACTTTCTTTTCTAATATATTGTTCTGAATTTTCTCACTCTCTCTCTGTAGTTGTGAATGTCTCTCGCTCTCAGCTTCTCTTCACCTCACTGGTCAGTGTCAACGTCCAGAAGGATCAGCTGATCAACCAGATGGTGCAGGATAGGCTGGTGCCGCCCACGCGCCCCCGCTGCCTCGACAACAAGGCGGCAGATGGACCCTCCGTGCTCCTCTTCAAGTCGTCTGATCTGCTGAGACAGAACCCTCTCCCGCCAGAGGAGGAGCCTTTCAGCTACAAGCCCCGCCCGTCACCATGTCCCGCCCACTGTGCCTTTGACCTCCACAGACGACAGAGGCGGTGGGAGGCCATGCACTGACGGAAACTAAGGAGACCTCTGTGACTGAAGAAGAATACTTATCTGATCAGTTTTTAAATGATAGAGATCTGTTTTTATTCCTGTAAAGAGAGAGTAAAGTTTTATTTTGTCCAATAAAGTCTTTTCAAACGCCTTCACTCTCTGATCATGTCATGGCTGAATGCTGTGCTCCAGGCCGTCCAATCAGAGGGGTTTATTCTAGATACAGAGCAAAACATGAAAGTACAAGTAAATGTACAGGAGCTAAAACACACAAAGAAGAAGGACAAAGCAATGAGTATGAATATTCAAATATATGTAGTTTATGTTAGAATTGTGGGAAGTGTGGGGGGGTGGCATTAGAGAAACATCACTGGCAGACAGAATGACAGATAAATCAACTTCAGGAAACAGTTTGGAGCCATTCCTACTATTTGGTGCCACTTGAGTCCCCACCCATCATTTTATACTGTATGTTTTTGATAAAAATCACATGGTTAACCCCCCCACCTTACACTTATCTCCTCAATCAGTGGTCTCCGCAAACAGAAGTGGAGAAAGGAAGAAAAAAAAAAAAAAGACCTCTGTGACAGAGGAAAGAGAGTTCAGAGAGTTAAGGGCCAGAGCCAGGACAAACCACTCCTCTTGACCACGGTCCAGACAGTCCCCCAGAGCCAGCCACCATAATAATGCATCATTAATGTAGTGATTGCATTAAGGTAACTGCAATCTAATTGAATAGGGTTTACCTGCTACAATCGCGACGGCTCATCTTCATTCATTTGCTTTAAATGCAAAGCAAACGTGTGGCCTGCTGAAGAGATGGTCGAACCAATGGGAGGCCGTTTTCACAGGAGCCATTTTGACATGTCTTAGTAGGTAAAGCCTGATCCTGATAACATTAACAATGGCCCTGTTCTACTCAAGAGTCCCACTCAATCATTTCACTAGTGTGACCTGTACTTTTCCTGCTGTGATATGTCAAACGTCTTTTATGAAAAGAGCCTATTATAATACAGGCGTTTGGGCTGTAATAGGCTGTTCCGACTTAGGACACAATTAAAAAAAACAGCTGGACGTCTACTACATGTGGATTTCAGTGAGAACGGTAGATATGCAGAAGAAATTCAGTCCATTTTAGACAGTCACATAAGAGAACAACACATCATACTGGAGTGCTGTAAACAGCAGAACGGTACCCTGTGACATTCAGCTCTCCCCGTGTCCCCCGTCTAGACAGCATGATCCCCCAGCAACCTGAGTCTACCTCACACCTGTTCAAAATATGGTAAAGATTGAACCATGCGTGTCCATGTTTTCCCCAAATGTGGGAATCTCGACTGCATGATTTCTGGTAGTGGGGGACTGCGTTAGGCTTTGGTGGGGATGCTGCTGTCTTTGAGACAACAAAAGTGTGCCTTGTCCAAGAGAGAGTTGGACTATTGGCATTTCACACAGGCGATGGAGGTCTCCTTCCATCTTGTCGGCACGTGCGACAACCACGACAAATGGGTCCGACGAAATCTACAGAACTGACTAAAAGTGATGAGTGCTTTTTGTGACCTTTTGTTACAATGACGACAAAGAAAAGCTTCAACTTTCAGATGAAGTGAAGCTGTTTATCCTAAAGTGAGCAAAGACTTCACAGTTTCACACTGAGCTGAAAATTAACATTAATGCAGGTTTTGTACAAATAATCATAAGCATAATAATAATAGTAATAGCTCTAAATGCCTATACTTATACCATTACTGGTAGACCAACTATTCGTAATATTACTAATAATAGTTATAATATAAATCACGAGCTACACGTTTCTCAATGCTACACATACCCTTAGGTTGAAATGATACAAATTTGTACCTTCTTTAATCACTTTGTACCCTTTCTGTTAGTCAGAAGGTGCACTTCTGGCCTCCTAAAGGCCAATACTGTACTTTTGAGGGAGCCTATGTAAAAAGTGTACCTGTAAGTACACAAATCCTCTTCTCTTGTACCTCCATTTGTTCAGTGTGTTGTGTTTTCATGACCATATTACCATAGAGACCAGGATGGCAGGAATGGGCAGGACTGATTCAGATCATATGTTTTTGGACCATACAAATAAAGTCTGACTGATTGATTGATTGTATCATGTTTCACGCTTCACTTTGATCTCTTTTATATTATTTTCTTTATTCTGTTATTTATCATTTTTATGTAATTGTATTGTTATTCATTTATTTTGCTACAATGTATTTGAAAAGTGCCATACAAATAAAGTCTGACTGACTGATTGAATGTGACACTGTCATGACTAGCCCCAAAGGGAGCTGTTCTCTGAACCCTATTGTTATGTTTGGATCTCTTTTGTGGACATTTTGACCTTTTCAGATTCTTGTTTAGTTTGTTAAGTTTTGTTCACTGTTCCTGTTTTATTTTGAAATCATGGCCCTTGTGTATCTTGTCTTTTTCTACTTCCTGTCTTTGTCTCGTTTCACTCCATTCGTGATTGTCTGCCCCGCCCTAATTGGTTTCACCTGTTGCCCATTGCCTTTGGTATTTAAGTCTCGTCGTTGCCCTGTGTTCTTGTCAGTTCATCTGTGTCCATGCCCGTGTCGATACCCAAGTCTGTACCTGGGTCTGTGTCTTCCCCATGTTCGTTCCTGTACCTGTGCCTTGCATTTTTTCCCCACCTCATGGACTTACCTTGGTTTCCTCTGTTTGCATGTAAGGACGTTTTGTATTTTTGTTTGGTTTGGTTTGGTTTCTAAGTATTTTTCTCCTGCGTGGATGATTTTTGGTTGTTTGACTTTTGTTCCCTGGCCCTGGACACTTCCAGTGATTTTGGTTTATTTTCGTTCACTCCTTTTGCTTGTCTCAAGCAACACCAATTTGGCTGGCTTTGCCGTATGGCTGATCCTTTTGAGTTGGTGAAAAGTCAAACATCTGTATATAGCGCAAGGGAAAAGTACACAGCAGACAGCTTGGGCGGAGATGCTAAGCAGCAGCCACTGATATGCTGGCTTACAAACAGTGACAAGTGGCAGTTGTACCAAGAGCTTGATTTGGACATCAAACGCTTGGGCCTCATTGCTTCTCAGCCTTTTGGCCAAGCTCAACTGTAGTATCTGTTCTTATCAATTTAATATCTGATATGTCCCCTATAAGAGGACAACATACCATTTCTTTTTAAGAGGATCTCAAGCTGTTCTAGAACCTGGCGTTCCCTCTGTCTTCAGCAGTTTTCCTCCTTTTCTCATCACCTGACAACCAGACCCACCCGCACACCTTCTGTCAGTTATCTCATCACCTCCCATTATCTATACTGTACCTGTCCTTTAGGACACTCCTCTTACTTACTTACTAATTTGTGGAACTTTCACAACTTTTATGGAGTAATTTGGAAGGACTTAGTACTATGGTTGTATAAAAACTCAAATGAATACAGTTAGTGCAACCTGGTGAATGGTATGAACTGCAGTACTGCAGGTGGGGTCTATCTACTTTGAGGTACCTGTCCTAGATGCCACACTGTGAGGCCGCCCAAACAAATGTGAGGCCAGATAACTCGAATTGACACCTGCAGGGGAGGAAAAGGTGAGTCAGCGGGTCAGTCAGTGAGTCGCTGAGTGAGAAGGAAATCTGGAAGAGTGGAGTTTGAAAAATGTGTGTGTAATGTGTAAAACCTTTGCCTGTTTTAATGAAAGAGTTAGAGCACAGTGCGTCAGTGTGCTGCATAGTGAGCTCTAAACCTGGTCTCTACAACCCCAATGGTAAAAGCATCAGTGATTCAGAGTAGCACTGAGGTTATGTTGCATAACACTGTCTGAGTGGCCTTAACAGACTGTAACGGATTTCTTATTCAGCCAATGATTCTTCATCATGTGATGAATGTGATTTTGTCAGACTATTCTGAGGCAATTGAACACGTGACAGTCACGTTCACCTATTTATTTTGTAATCATGACTTTGAGGCATGTGATCGCTCTACCTGTGCTACAGTCAACGTATCTGAGATGTACGTCAATGTCCACATGTTACTACTCTGGTTGACTGGCTCTGCAGCTGTGGGGTTTCCTTAGTGTGATGATGCTCTAGTCACGTATCACCCATGCATCCTGCATGTGAGGATCCTCACGTAGGCCCGGCGCTGCGTGGCCTGGGACCGTGTTGCCCTCACCTTTGCCTCACAGGCAACAAGCACTTCTCACACAGCAAGTGTTACTGGTAACAGATGATGAGCAGACCAACAGCAATCAGTCTGTTCACCGTGAGGCTTTTCACCTTAGCTGGTAAAATAAATGCATTTAATGCACCATCACGTTTGGATAAGTATATCTCCAGAAAGGTGCAGAGAGCAATCTGGTTCAAAATACAAGCTTAATGGTGCATGTGCTGGTCAACTGACTCATGCTGGGCCCTGTAGATATATATAGGCTGTTAGCTGTAGAGAGGGCTCAGTCATCTTACTCAGAAAAAGCCTTCAATAATCTTCAGTCATAGTCCCTGTAACCTGCCCCAGACCTGGACATGGTGTACCACTTTGCTCACAGTCATCTTTCTTCAGGAAAAGAAGATTCACATGTAAAAATCTGAAATTAGAGTTAAATTTGAGATCTCTTGAATACCTGTGAAGCAACTAGAAAACATCTTCAGACCTGTCTTGCATGATTTTTGCTCAGTTCCTGTAAGACAAGGATGAGGGTATACGTGTTTTGTCGTATTTCAGCATCTCCGTACAGCTCCGTCAGAGCTCGACGACACATCCACAGCATCCTCCTACTGGATGAAGCAGCGCGTCAATCCTGACGAAAGCTGAGCTCTGATTGGAGGACGCCCGCCGTGTCCTCGCCCCCCCTTGTGATGTTGCCCTCTTCGTCCTTCTCTCGGTAACCATCGCCCTCCTGTTGAAACTGCAGCTTCCTGCATCTGTCTGCCTCTCTCTTGTCTCTGCCCGGAGTAACAACCAGGTGAGTTTTCTATTATTCTCCATCCAATACGAATATATCCAAGAATTTAAAATATTAGCTAAGAAGATAACAGTCATTTCCATTTCCTATGGAGTTTATAAGAGTTAGCTTGTCGTGTCTTTATTGTTGAATTTTCGAGGAGCTTTTGTAGCTTTGCTGTTTTGACTGATGCTGTTATAACGCGAATTAGTGTAGCTTAAAAGTGAACTCGTCTTTCCTGAGTTTTTTTTTTTCTTAGGGCCCACTGATCATTGGGAACTCCCAGTATGATTCAAAGTCTTTCAGATGGCTTGACAAGGACGCGGAAGTACCGTCACGAGAGACTGCTACGTTCTGTTACTAATGTACAGCATTTTACTTGTATTTGAAGTACCTGCGGGGCAATGTCGTTTTTAAAATGATTAGCTGTTTTTTTTTTCTAAAGAGTCCGTCGGTTGAAACTGTTGGAACAAGTGTTTTGGACCGTAAAGTAGTTAGAGGTAAAGTTTCTGTGAGACTGTGACAGTTAGTCCTCACCAGACGTGACGCAGTTTTCACGGGTGGAAATGGTCGCTGTGACCGGTACCTGCTTGTAAATTAAAGGGGCGCCTGGAGTCCTTCAAGGGGGCGACGGTGAAGGTTTTTAGGTCGTTGAATACATTCTAGGACTTCTTTAAGGAGGGGTTCAATTAAGTTGCAAGTTGTACTCTGATCGCTTAAAAAGGTTAAATGTTTGTAAAATCACAAAACCACACTCGAGTAAAAGTATAAAAGTGTTACAGAAAGTATCATAGTAGTAGTTTTGTGACTGCAAATATACACAGGTATGAATATGTCCTTATACTTCAAGGCAAAGTGCCCCCAAAGTGATATTTACTTCGTTTTTCTTTATTGAATTCTGTTTTATTTGTATATGGATGTATGTATGTAGGGGTGAGGGGGTAGGAATGTATACTGTGTGAACTATTTTGCTCATTAGAGTGTGGTTTGATTTTCTCCTTCTGTGTCCATTAAACTAATAAGTCAGTATTGATTTTTCTCCTTCTTTTCTTGTCTCTATCACAGTCAAACATGACTCACGCGTATCCCTTCCTGAGTACTGAGCAAAAGAAGGAGCTCAGTGATATCGCTCAGAGGATCGTAGCCGCTGGGAAGGGCATCCTGGCAGCTGATGAATCCACAGGTATGACTGCAGCAGGCACAGGCAGACAGACTGTGTGTGTGCCCTGTACAGGAGGAGGAGGAGGCAGGAATGAATGGCATGGAACAGGATCACACTCATTCTGTTATAACCATGATGATCACAGTCCAATTCAGTAACCCCCGTAATCACAGTGGAAATGATCTATTGGCAGCATGTTTGGAACTATATTGATTTTTTTACAATATAGAAATATAAAAGCACATACAAAGATGAATCGGTGTCGCTGTAGGCATCGGTATCGGTCAGAGAAAGGAAGAGTAACATCCTGCTCCTTATCAAATGTACTTTTTTTTTTTTTTTTTTAACTCTCAAATATCTATATTATCATTGGAGTCAAAAAGTGAGTATCTCACTGCACTCGGTTTAAAGATACAGAGGAAACATGTTTCACAACATGTGTGAAAACATCTATGTGATCATTACAACATTTTCTGTCTCCTTCGGTGTTGGAACGCAGTTGTGTCATATTTGATTGGCATATACTTTCCAGCTGCGCAACACAAACGATGACAGCGAGCTTTTAAAAAGACACCACTTTAATATGTGTGTGTGTTAATGAGAATTTGTGCGCTCGTTTTTACAGTTTCATCCTTGCAAAGATGAGTTTTAAGTCACGAGTGGCCTAACCTGCATTTCTTCGAATGGCCACTAGATGGTAGTGCTATAAAAAGTTTTAGTCTTAACTAATTACTAACTTATCTTGGTGGTGATTTAAAAAGTTTATTATTATTATTATTATTGGTGTTGTTATGTCCAACCTGTCGTTTGACAGCTTGCCAGTTTGTAAAGTAGCTTCCCCAGTGACAATCTTCTCCCGTCATCTCCAGGAAGCATGGCCAAGCGCTTCCAGAGCATCAACACAGAGAACACAGAGGAGAACAGGCGGCTTTACCGCCAGCTCCTCTTCACCGCTGACGACCGGGTCAATCCCTGCATCGGCGGCGTCATCTTCTTCCACGAGACGCTCTACCAAAAGACAGACGACGGCAAACTCTTCTCCCAGCTGGTCAAAGAGAAGGGCATGGTGGTGGGCATCAAGGTGGACAAGGGCGTGGTTCCCCTCGCCGGCACCAATGGAGAGACCACCACTCAAGGTATAGAAGTGCTCTTTACCACAGTCAGGGTTAGATATGTTGAATAAGTTAACTGATCCTGCTTCGTAGTACAGGCCACAGAAGTGTGTTCATGTATTGATTGACAGCTGTGAGCTAACACCCATGACTTCAGCCTTCTCTGATTGGTCAGAAGGGTGAGGATGGCTAAGAAATTTCTGAAAGGGAATATTAGCCTAGCTTAGCGCAATTACTGTCTGTCTGTGGTTTCATTTGCAGATGTGTTAGCAGACGTGTTAGCTCTCTGTTGCTGTCTCTCTTTCACTCCCACCCTGGCTAACATTACTTCAGACCTGTTCTTTGTCCTCCTCTGACCGTCAGCTGATCTGGACCACAGATCATATTATATTTATAATTATAATATAACTCTTTATAGCCATAGTATCAGAATATACATAAAAAACTAAACTTGTGAATGACACCGCCCCCCCCTCGTCTGTCCTCTGTCTCTGACAGGTCTGGATGGGCTCTATGAGCGCTGTGCTCAGTACAAGAAGGACGGTGCTGACTTTGCCAAGTGGCGCTGTGTGTTAAAGATCACCGCCACCACCCCGTCCCAGCTGGCCATCATGGAGAACGCCAACGTGTTGGCCCGCTACGCCAGCATCTGCCAGATGGTTAGACACACGCCCACACACACTACACATACTCACACTCACACTGTGCACATTTACATTCCAAGCTCTGTCAAAGCTCAGTCAAAGAACCCACTTTCTCAATGCAGTGATGTAACACAAACAGCTGTTACACAACTCAGCACCCTGTTGGCCCCATCTGGTTCTCTTCCAACTAACTGTGTAACAGTTAGTACACAAGTCACAACCCCAAGAGAGGAAGTTCTGTTGTCTGTTGTTGTGACACTGGTTGCCGTGTGCTCTTCCATCCACCATCCAACTTTCTCCCCTGCTGTCTCCCTCTCAGCATGGCATCGTGCCCATCGTGGAGCCTGAGATTCTCCCAGACGGTGACCATGACCTGCAGCGCTGCCAGTATGTGACTGAGAAGGTGAGTGATGGCGGGGACAGGTCCAGCCGAGGAGGAGGAGGAGCTGACAGCTGACATCATGGGTGTTCACTGTCCAGCTGCTTGTTTCCTGCACATTTTCATCTTCAGCTGCTTCCTCCACTGCTACAATAGTGTCGTGCTGCCACTCACATTACAGACCTCCACTGTCTCCACTGCAGGAGCTCTGGAGCTAAATGCTAACATGTTTTAAATGACAGAACGTGTATGTTTAGCAGCAGCACTAAGTACAAAAGTACAGCTCAAGGGGATCATCATCTGCTCTTATATGTACATACAATATGCTATGTGCTAACACTGCACGGCATTTCAGTTCTTACACACAGCGACAGAGCAACAGCAGCAGCAGCATCATCCTTCATCACTATCAGTGAAACTGAGGGAATGGAGATAAGTGTTCCTCTCTGTCTCAGGTGTTGGCAGCTGTCTACAAAGCTCTGTCTGACCACCATGTCTACCTGGAGGGCACTCTGCTCAAACCCAACATGGTGACCGCCGGACACTCCTGCTCCAAAAAGTACAGCCCTCAAGAGATTGCCATGGCCACCGTCACCGCCCTGCGTCGCACCGTACCCCCAGCTGTGCCAGGTGAGATGGATATAGAAGGATATGCAATTGAATATATATAGATACACGTGAATGTATGTAACACACGTGGTTTATCACAAGTACACCTCATTTCCACCTGACCGTCCTTCTGTGCATTCTTCTCCCCCCCAGGCGTGACCTTTCTGTCCGGCGGCCAGAGTGAGGAGGAGGCCAGCATCAACCTGAACGCGATCAACCAGTGTCCCCTTCACAGGCCCTGGGCCCTCACCTTCTCCTATGGCCGGGCACTGCAGGCCTCAGCACTGAAGGCCTGGGGGGGCAAGAAGGAGAACGGCAAGGCCTGTCAGGAGGAGTACATCAAGAGAGCCCTGGTAAGGAGGGAGGAGGAGGAGAAAGGGGAAAAAAAAAAAAAAAAAAAAAATTAGTGAACCACTAAAGCACTGACTGAAATGATAAGGCCTTAAGGTGGCTGCTGCTGTCGGAACTACTTTATTATTTTGACATTATTTGACATAGTGAGGTTAACGTGACCTTTAGCATGTACAACTCAATTGAAAAACAAACTGAAATCTCATGTTAAATAGGAGTCGGTACACACCTGACATTTATTTAGTTCAGCTGATTAACCCCCAAATGAAGCTCAGCTGTTCTAGTAGGCATTTCCTGATATTCTGTTAGTCACATCTCACAGCAAAAGCCATGGTCTGCAGAGAGCTTCCAAAGGAGGATGGCGAAGGTGGATCTCATTGTTAAAAGGTATCCGTCAGGAGAAGGGTACACAAGAATTTCCAAGGCATTAGATATACCATGGAACACAGTGAAGACAGTCATCATTAAGTGGAGAAAATATGGTGCGGCATTATAAAGAACTGGACGTCCATCCAAAATTGATGAAAAGACGAGAAGAAAACAGGTCAGGGTCAACATTAAAGGAGCTGCAGGAATTTCTGGCCAGTACTGGCTGTGTAGTACGTGTGACAGCAATCTCCTGCACAGGAGAAATCCTCGCACTGGAACAGATTTGAAGGGTTTTTGCAAAGAAGAGTGAGCAAATATTGCCAGGTCAAAATGTGCCATGCTGATAGACTCCTACCCAAAAAGATTTTAACAAATACTCGTGTTTCTCCACAGAATAACAGCCAGGCCGCTCTGGGCAAGTACGTGTCCTCCGGAGACAAGGGAGCAGCGGCTCAGGAGTCTCTGTTTGTGGCTAACCACGCCTACTGAAGTCTGCCGCAGCTGCAACTCCCCTCAACGCACTTCACCCCCATTCCACCCAGTCACTCCACTCTTTCCTATCACAAGCCCCAGAGCCAGTAATCTCCCCAATCACACTTACCAGCCAACCATTCAAACATTATTTCAATAGCAATGAGAACCAAATGATAGAAAAACATTGTGATTTGGGAAAAGATGACTACTATACTTCAGGTCTGTCCTCCCATTGAGTTTGACTTTGGACTTGTAAATTGTTGCCCCCAGTGTGTTGTCACTTTATTTTGCGTTTGTGCACTTAAACCCTGCATACAGAGAGAGCAGAGAGTTCCTCTACAGTGTTGTCTTCCTCTTGTCTTCATCTGTTGTTCCTGACATTGTCTTTAAAAGTACATGTGCCTTCAATTGTCCACTGAACCAACAGCTGAGGGGAGACATTGTAGAGGATGTTGTGATGTATTTACAGTATTAAGAGTGTAAACACTGGAAAGAAGTACGAAATTAAAAGATCCCACGACTGATTATGTCCTGTGCTTTGATTGGTTTGTGTATTTTTTTTTTAAATTGTGTATTATGATACATTCTCAGCGTCACTTCGGTGGTTATGTTCACTGTGACTCTCAGCCTCAGGAAGCTCCAGCTACTGGTTGAATTATTCCACTGACAACGTGGCGCTGGAAACGGCTAACGCAGAAAGAGGACCACCCAGTGTATGTTTCGGTAGGCGTTTTTATTTTAAAACCTTGTTTCTGTTAATGAGGCTTCCATCATGTGAGCAGAACAAAGTGCATCTCCTACCAGTAACTTACAGCTGAAGTGCTGAATTGTCATCCAAAAAAAACCAAAACAAACAAAAACATTTCCATCTTGTCCAAATCTCCACATCTTCAGACTAACAAAAGGTTGTATTCCCTGTATCATCAGGGATAACAGAGATCCTTTGAGAACATAAGAGTCTTTACATTGTGTTGTTTCTGTCTTCAGTGAGAAACAGTAGGTGGTTGTGGTTGGTGTTGATGCACAGGTGATTCGTCCCCTCCGGTCTGTTGGCTGTCAGCAGGGTCAAGGTGCAGATTGAGAAGAGGACTTCCTCCTCACATGTTGGTGCTCATCCTGGTCTGGCTGTTGGCTGGTGTCAGCTCACCCTGGCTGCCTTCTCTGGGTGGAGACTGGGGAGGGGAGGCAAAATACGGGTGAGGATTTCTCTCTCACGTGTGTTTGCTGTTTATACTGATATGGTTTTCACTTAGTTAAAAATAATTCGTACAATTATATTCATCAAGTCTGTTTTTTTTTGTTTTGTTACCTTGACATGGATCTGGTTGCGCAGCACAGCAGCTCGGAGGATCATGGCTTTGGCTCGTCTCTGGAACTCTTTGCCCATATGGAGCGACTTCTCAAACGTGGTGCTCCTCTGGTCCACGTCCCTCGCGTAGAGGATCTAGCGGCACATCAGAGTGAGCGGTTCAAATGAGAACTGATTCAAATGAGGAACGACTTGCTTTAACTGTTGTCATGCGTGTGGGTTTTTCCACCTTGCTATGGGAGTCGATCCGGGCGTTGATGAGCCCCTCTAGTATGAGCTGGGTCAGCTCGTCTTCCAGAGCTGCTACTGTGGTGTTGAAGGCCTGAGCCATCTTAGTCATGTCTGCTGACACGTAAGGGCTGAAATACTGAAAACACACACACACACACACTTGTACTTATATCTTTGTGAGGACACTGCTTGACATAATGCATTCACAACTGATGCCTTTTCTCATAAGTGATCACCATAAGGTTCCATCTCACCTGAATGAGGGCTCTGTTCCTGATCTGGCTGTACAGTGTCTTGACATGCGGGGCCAGATACATGTCCAACAGCAGGTTATCCTGGAGGAAACACCCACAGTCACTCATCTCCATACACAATCTAAAAGTCTTAACATCATTTATTGCCATGTCATGTGCTCCAGTAATTATTCCATCATAACCATAACTGTGTGTGAGTCTTAACGCAAAGGTTTCTGCTCTGACCTTCATTTCATCCAGCAGCTTGAGACAGGACGCGTACTTGGACTCGTAGAACTTGAAGATGATGTCACGGATCTGAGGCTCCAACTCTAGAAATAACTTAAAGGAGCTGAGAATGAAAGAAAAAAAAAAAGAAAGAAAAGAAAAGATTACGATACGGATCTATATTCAATAAACATACCGAGACAGTCTTCAGTCACCATTAACTACGACCTCCTACCTGCTGGAGATGACGTTACGCTGGAGCTCCTGCCTGTCGAACGTGGCCAAAGCACACAAGCCCCCGTACACGGCTACGTTACTGGGTGACAGAAGCTGCAGGGAACAACACACCCCACAAACACACATTTTTTTAAATCAGGACAACTTTATGAACTGAACATTATCCTGGTTTTGAAAACAGAGTTTTACTTCTTTTAATGCCTTTGTTTTTTTTTTTCTGTTAGATGAAGTTGTAGTACTCACCTCTGGACAGTCACAGTGGTCAAAGGACGCCTGCAGGAAGCACTTGGCAGCTGGTTTGTATTTCCGGGAGGCCAACTCTGCCAGGCCTGGAACACCAACAAACAGGATAAGACTTAAAATATACCAACCACTATATCCTCCAAAACATGAGAAATAATTGCTCTAGAGAGAGCAGCTGCTACTTGCTGTTTCTGAAATATGACAGTATGAGAAATCAGTTTATATTGATCTGTACTTTGAGAAGATGAGAGCAGTCGTGGTTACCAGGCAGCAACCGCTCAGCTGATCTTCCAAACACAGTAACCATGGACTAAACTAAACTTCAGGTTGTGGTGGGCGACCTTCGCATCACAGAGCCCGGCGCTGCCTTACCTGCAGCACACTTTAATTTGGTGAGGACTGCTTGGTTTTGGCTATCTCGCTCTCCTCTTTGCTAAACAAAAAGAAAGAGAAACGACATTTGTCATCACAGTAACGAGCTTCAAGAAACAAAAGAAAAAGCCGGAAACTCCATGACACAAAATTGACATTTCTGTGTTGTAGTTACGTTAAAGGCTGCACACAGTGTGTTAAACACAGTCCGGACACTGCAGTGTAAGATGAGTGTGAGAACTGACCTCTGCTATCTCTGGCGTGGATTCTGCCTTGTTGACGTAGCTCAGTACATGGGACCAGTTCTGGAGGTAAACACTAACCTGTGGGCACAGAGGAGAGGATTTATTTGTCTGCACGATCAGTTTGCTGAAGGTGAACTCTTGAAACCTTTCCCGGTGGAATCAAACCCACAGTTAAAAGTTCAAACAATTATTAAATCACGAAGGTGTAGTTTAACAAAATTTTTGATGTATTTGCAATGAATATTAGCTGTGGTTCCATCCTGCTTTACCTTGATGACATTCAGACACATGTTGATGACATGCTTTGCACTGGTGCAGTAGTCTCTGGCTCGGGAGTAGCACTTGAGGGCGTTACTGAGGTCACCACAGTCCAGGTAATGGTCTCCTAAGTCATCGTGGCCTCTCCTGGGGTGGAAGGACAGAAAGGAGCAAAGGTGAGAGGGAGATAAAGAGGGGCTAAGTGTAGGGGAAGGGGCAGAGGCTCTGCTCAGACCTGGTATTAACATGTGTGTCTGGTGATCTGATCACAGCTCTAAGTGCAGGTGTGAATGCACCCAAGATGCACTGAGGATGCATTTCAAATCTGATCACTCAGACCACATTCGGATTAGGTCTTAGGCTGAACATGGCCACATTCCTTTGGGAGTGTGAACACAAATGTACTGTTTTATTATTTATTACATACGTTCTTGATATACTGAACACACACGGTGCCTGTTTAGTGTCGAAATGGTCATTTGCTGCTGTATATATAACCCCACTTTATCCTAAACCTTCAATTCTTGACTGTATCTATTAGTATTTACAAATGGGTAAATTCAACTTTGTGAGTTTTTCTTTAAACTTGCTAAATAGAAAATTCCTGAAAAGTGGAGAGTCTGAAAACAAAGTTCTTAAGGTTTTCTGTAAGCACACTGCTGCTAATAAACTCACCGTGACTTCTGCATTCATACCTGATGCTCTCTTTGATGGAGTTTCCCTTGTAGTTCTTCAGATCAGTATCCAGTTTCTCCAGTTTGAGCAGAGCCTTTTTCCTGGTGGACTCTGCCCACGCTGAGTCCAAGGGAGGGGGAGCAACACCACCTTCAGGCACTGTGTCTGGTACACCCTGTACTTCCCTGGAGTGAGTGAGTAAGTGAGTAAATAAGTAAGTAAGTAAGTAAATAAATAAGTAAATAAATAAATACAACAACTCATATGAGATGCTGAGTGATTTACCAGCAAGAGTAATTCCTATCAATGCCATGTTTGCCATATTACAAATCTGCCCCCACCCAACACGCTTGCCAACGCTATTTTCTAAACTCAAGCTTGCATTCTTTGAATAGAGGCTCTCTCCAAAAGTAACACCCTGGTGTCAGGGAAGGTCATTAAATGTAATACCGTGTAGCCTCAGTGAGTTTGCGGTGGATCTCTTCGTAAGTATCCACATTGAAGGTCCTCTGGACGAAGGTAAGAGCCATCTTCAAGGCTTCCACTCGGAGCTGAGGGCAATGCTCAGCAATGAACTGAAGCCTTTCAATGCGCATTAATCCACTGTAGCTGGTCGCATACTGCTCCAGGTCCTGTAAGAAATCAGGCACAGGTGAGAGATTACAACAATGTCAGAAATGTTCAGGTGACAGTATCATTTTTTTAGGCATTCAGAACGTTGCAGCACTGAAGTAAGTTATTGTAAGTGGACAGTTACTTCACTGGTGTATCACCATCAAGTGTGTGCGTATTAAAGTCTGTCAGGTCAATACCAGTGTTGGGTTCTCCACTATGTAGTTGGTGTCAGGAGCGTTCTGCTGGTCTTCCTGGGGGTCTGCATCAATCTGCATGGGCTCCACAGAGCCCTGAGATAAACACACCAGACACAGGGTTTAGCAGACATCACACTGCGAGATCTGATGTTAACATAACATGAAAATAAAATTACAACAAATTATACTGTAATAAAAGGTTTCATGAATTCATTGAGGGGATGACTAATGTCTCTTTTCCAATAAGCAAATCCTTTTATTTTTCTCTGATGCAAATGTAAACAGCTTCTAGAGCTCGTTCACATTGCTAATAATAGCTGTCAATGTATTAGTGAATAGTGATGCGAATATTAATTGTATTGGAAACGTCGTCCTGCCCCTGGATTTACAGTATGTATGCAAATGCAAACAATTACTCACAGTCAGCCTCAAGCCTTGTTTTAAACAGGATGTACGGTTGGTAACAAGAAAGGTAAAATGTCCATGCTTGATTCCTGAAGGAACGTTAACGTGAGTTAGCCATGTTTTAGCTTTTAAACATGGCTGATGAAGTGGAAGGTGGTACACTCAGACGCTGGTCGCTGTCGTTGATATTAGGCTACGTTGGTAAGAAAAAACGTCTTGCAGAAGTACTATCTGTGGCTACACATAATAGCAACATTAGCTATTATTTAGAACTGATATGACTGCTAGCAGGAAGTTAGCTAGGCAATGCTAGCTTCCGTTAGCGACAGGCTACAATAATAAACACAAATTGTTCTTCGGCCTATGGTTTGTTTCGCATTGGCTGGAGAACTTGCGGTGTCTCTGCCTCTGTAATAGTTAACTACAAGCGTCATTTGTTGTTTTGCCAGTGTGCGTAACCATTATAACAACGCCGCTACCGTCACTGTTGATGTTATTAGCCAAAGGAGGCCTTCAAGCGGTTGTTAGCCTTCAGTTGTAAACTCCAATAAATCTGTCAGTCTCAAATGGTTTACCTCACTAGCAGGCAAAACGTTTAATGAAATGTTGAGGGCATTCCTCAAGTCGACACAATCCCATGCTCCAATCAGTAATTAACTCAAAATATATCTCATTCATTAGCTGTTCTAGCTTCGTTTTCTCCCTAAGATGCACTATAACTGTGGTGGGGAATAACCTTTAGCCAAAAATGACAACCAGTTTTGAAACTGAATTTTAAGTTGATTCTTCGTAAACGAGTCGTATGCCTAGTTCAACAAAAGGAACTAATGACGCTGTCATTATGTTTAATTGCGATCTATGGTCATGACAGCCGTAGTTTCTGTAGCTTAAGCTAGTTACCCAGCTGCTAGCTAAGGTTGGTGCACTGTTACTGAAGATACATGTACAGTTTGCGCAGTCTTCGCTGGATGGAAACAACAAACAGCAGTGACTTACCTGAAAGTTAAACACTTGCACAGGTAAAGGCATTTTATTTTTTTCTGACGTCAGTGTCGTTATCGTTATAGAGACAGTATAGCATGAAGGTGTTGATGTGCAGCGGTCACTCCAGCAGCCAAACTGACTCCAGGTCTGAGAAAAAGGCACGTCTCTACGGCTCGCGGGAGGGCGCAGTTTCACCTCGCCACACGGTGGTGTAAACGCACTGTGACGTGGTTTCTGGGCGCCCGTTAAACACCCTAACTTCCCATTTTCTTTGCTGTGGAATAAGGAATAATTTTCTAGATTCACTATATTTATCTGCTTAAACTTACTTAAACTAAACGTAGGGATATTTAAAGTACAAAACAAAATACTTGAAACATTTTGGCACTGGTACGCTCATTAAGATTACTTCCAAATAAAATGCAGCCAGGTGGAACTGAAGTTTGGGGCAAGTGATCTGGCCAGACGTGTAATTCACTGCACTCTTAAGTTCTAGTGCAATAAGGGGCACCTGGTTGGAGCATCACGGCCACGGCTACATTTCTCCACACCTCAAACAACCTCTCCATGTTTCATCAGTATAAGGCAATGGAGTGAGAGAAGCCATGGATGTCACCTTAATGCTCTTGGAGTGATATTGGTGGTGAGTAACTGAAAAATATTTGGAGTAGGCTATGTAGCTATTACATGTACTGTATGTAAATATTGTATTATTGTCTTGGAAATTTCTCTGTATGTTTGTGATCAGTACTAATCAGTATGTACCTGTTGTAACAAGTTGGGGAGGACTGTACAAACACAAATGAACAGCATTTGGCAGGAGGAACAAAGGCACTGACATATGAGCCTTTCAGAGCTGCAGGCAGTTTTTCTGTTGCTGAAACATTTTCACAAGATGGGTCCATGAGATACCAATTCTGACTTGGTATCTCATGATTTTGACTTAATCAAATATTTCATTTAGTGTCTCATAATGTACTACTACTAATTTACTATTAAAAAGACCACCATCTGTATATATATATATATTTTTTTTTTCATTCTTAACCTCTCACCCACATTTATTCCTTTTTTCCTGGTGGTGGTGATCAGAGAGTTGGGAATCCTTAAAGAGATCTCTGGGACCACTCTCAGTCATCCAAGAAGAGTTGAATCATGGGCAGCGAGACTTGCCTTCTTTGACTTCATGAGATTCACAGCTACATATGCTGTAAATCCACCCAGGAACCATTAAACATGCAGCCATTAAACCAGAGATGGCCACATTAAGGAGGATGTTTAGACCTCTTTATAATACACACAGAATTAGGAACACACTCACTTCAAATGAGCTGCATGTCAGTCACTTGGAAGGGAACTGAAGCCCACAGCCTAGTGTAAAAAAGTAGCTGAACATCAGCTGAAAATCAGATATTTGCTGATCTCCAGTGGTTGAAGTGAACACCTCTTATACTGAGGCTTTCAACTGCAAGAGGTTAGTGGAACAGAACTTTTCAGCCTGACATTAATTACTCTTCTCTCTATTTCTTTTCTCTATTTTGTATTCTAAGCCTTTTTGCCACCATAATGAAAAAAAAAACTCCATGCTGTGTCTGTAGTTGGTGTCTGTCCATGGCTCCCCTTCGCCTGTTCATGAATCGGACTAGCAACAAATTGTCAGAGACTGCTTCATGAAAAGGTCACATGTAAAGAGGATTTCACATCTTGTCTTCTGATGATAAAATATTGAATAAGTGGATGTTCTGAGAGGCCTGGTTGTAATGTTTTTGCCCACACATTATAGGCAGGAAATGAAATGAATGACAGTAAATGACTGAATTGCAGGAGACCTGTTGAATACTGTGAGTTATCACTCACAGAGCTAGATTTGTTTATTGCCTCAATTATATAGCCTTGTAGACGTGAACAGAGATGGCTGTGGACATGATGGGCGTGTAGTTGCTCTTTCATCACGTCCAGATTTGTGTTTCAGTTTGTCAGACTGGACCAAGAAGTTAAGAGAACCGTGGCTTTGATCCCTTCTTTTTATGGTTGCGTTGTGAGAACAAATATCTGGGTAAAATCCACCAAATCAGTCGAGATCTCTGTGAAACACTGACCAGTTTAATCTCCCTCCCTCCCTCCCTCCTATCCTGTGGATGCTGACCAGGCACTTCACTATCCTCTGCTGCACGTCACAGCACACAATCCCCATTATTAAGGCTATTAATAGCCAATAAGCTATCAGTGGTTCATTTTAATCACACAGTGACTTACAGGACTGCCAATGACTGATGCAACTATCTGAGGTGAATGAAGTAGTCAGATCTTTGACTCAGATCTTTGAAGCAAATTATTATTATTATTATTAATTGTTATTCCAGCAATAGATCCTCCTTCATGAAGGTTTTTTTTTGTAATTTTTATTATTTTGAATATAAACAGACCATGAAGGTTTTAATGTTCAGTGTTTGTTCAAACTGTTTAAGAGAGGTGTGATCATTAGTGACCACATAGTGACCTTAGATAACTTCTGTTATGATTTTGGTGCTTTGTAAATAAATAGAGTTGAAATTCTGGAGGCTGCAAACACCTCTCTGAATTCACAAATATGGAAATTCATTTTCCCTTAATGATGTTGAACTATTCAGGCCCAGAGGCAACAAAGGCCTAAATCATAAGGCCTCCACCCTCCACTGTACTTCACCCTTGCCATAATGTTTTCATGTTGTATGCAGTGCCCTATTTATACTATAGGTAGCGCACAGTGTTCCTCCCAGACAATTCTGTCCTATTGTATTGTATATGTATTGGTTTGCAGTAACCTCCTCCTTCTGAGGGGCCAAGTGGATCCAAACTGTACAAGCAAAATGCCCCCTACAGCATAACAGAGTCACCAGATCTCCTCACAGTAGGGTGTACTGGTCTCTTAGTGTATGCTGCACATGCCCTGCTCACTTGTTGAGAATATGGTTAAAGATTACTCTTCTGACCAGATCACTTTTTCCACACTGGTCGAGCACCGGTCTGCTTTGCAGTGATGGTTTCTGCATCACTGAATTCTCAAATGTGCATTTGTCTTTGTAGTGAGGGCTTTATACACTGCAACCATACTATAACACCCCTCTCTGTGTAATTGTGGATGGACTGTTGTTGCTGACAGTCTGATCATGTCCTGCATTGACCTTCTCAGTCACCTATGGGTCTTTCCCATAGATCCAAATGCAGATGCCACTTAAGTCACTGTTCCTAATGAAACACTATCCACTTGAGTCGTCTTGGTAACTGAAGCTCCTGCCACCTGTGTGTGCTGATATTTAGTGGAATCCAGTCTTCTCTCTATATGCTCAGCGTTTCTTGTACCACTGGTTGCCACGCAACCCCAGAGACGTCACATGTTAACTTTTATTATTTAGTCACAGTTATAGATTCCTTCTGATTACTCTTCCATTAAGACCATATTTGTGTATCAGCTCTGCCCAGTGGAACAGTGCATCACTACCCACGGTTGTTGTGTTACCACAAGGTTTGAAGAGTCAGAGAATTTATCAGCTCTGTAACAACCACCAGCTGTCAGTTCCTAACTACCTTGCAAGAACTAACGAGTTAATTAAGGTCTAATGGCTTAATGAAGCTTTTGGGTCTAGTATGATTTTCCTATAACAGAATCTATAATAATTGTGAGTGGTAAAGCTAATAAAATAATAATGAGTCATGCAGGAGTCTGCTAACACCAAATACCAAAGTTAAACGTGTGGAACTTTAACAACCAGCAAATTCACAAAAAAAGGGGTTACATTCATAATTTAAAAATCAACTATAATACTAACTTAACAACTGAATGTTTTGATTAATCTTTGCGACTCATTAACCTGTGGTTGTTTGGCGCTTTGCTTATTATACACTCCTGAACAGACCAGTTTTTTAACCGCTGAATACATTACGTTGAGGGAAATAAACAAACAAACAAGTCCACACAGTTGCAGAAAATCGTTTGGAGTCGGTGCTCCTTCTCTCACCGTCCCTGTGCTGGAGTGTGGCAAAAGGCCGTGAGCGCGCGCGCAGAAGATGCCGCGCGCATCGTGTGATGCAGTAGAGCCGCGCGGCGTCAGAAAGAGGGAGTGGGTGGATTCATGTGTGGAGGTAAAAACATTTTAGTCACTTTCCCTTATTGTTGGGTAGGGATTCTTGACATTGCCGATTGTAAAATGCGGGTAACAGATGTAACCGGACAGCATTAATAATTAGACAGTATTAGCGCGCGCACAGATGTGTCAGCACTGCTTTGAGAGACTGCGGTAAAACCGCCTGCTCATTCGCGCGCTGCTCCTGTGACGGAAACTTTAATTCATCTGACAGAGTATGTAAGTGACACGGGGATTAATCTCACGCGACTCGTCTGCGCTACATCCATCCATCCATCCGCGAGGGACGTTCCCTAGCAGCCACGCTCAGCTCTCCTTCATTTAAGCCTGGCTCTGACACGGTTATGGTTGTGAGGTAGCGGTCCGCTCTCTGTTGAAACAAGGCAAAAAAAAAAAAAAAAAAAAAAATCGCACTCGTTTCGGCTCTGACACTGTTATGCTCGGCTGTGTGATTAACAGTCGACCAGCACCGAACACCGGCTCTCTTTCTTTCACATGGGCGAAGACGAGGAGCGGTTCTGCGCCCGGACACGCTGCGGAGGGAACGGAGAGAACGGAGAGAGCGGAACGTCTCTGGACCCGGACAGACAGAGGAGATATGCGGAGCTGTTCGCGCAGCTGGACTTGAATAAAGATGGCAGGGTAGACATCAATGAACTGAGGACCGGATTGGCAGCTCGGGGTTTACACCGGGGAGAGGCAGAGGAGGTGAGGGAACGACCGGTATTTTTTTTACTCCGGGACACAGTGACACAGGCTGATGCTAGGATAGGTGCACATACACACACACACACACACACACACACTTAAGCGGCTTTCATGACCTGCAACGAACTGAATGGTATTTTTAACATTTGGCTAGCCTTTAGCAAAACATGCTATTTATTACAGAAATACAAGAAACAGAGGAAAACCACTGTTTGAACTGTTTCTGCCAACAAGTGTCCAACAACCACTCTACCATTTGGCATATAAAACCAAATATACTTAACTAATACACATTTTTAAAAAATCCACTTTGTTGTCAGGTGCCCGGCAACAATATTCTCATAAGCTAAGCCACCTGAGTGCCAAAGCACTTCACTCAAATGGGAACTCCACTTCCCATTTGAAAAAAAAAAACATTAGTTCATTCATTAACAACAAAATTGTTAATGAATCTTCGTAGGAGTACATCATTTTGAATTTGGAGGAAATGCTTGAATTCAAACCTGTGAATGAAGAGCTGGTTCCGTATCATTATTACAAAGCACATTATTATGAACGCCCAAACTTTTTGACTAATGTGTCTGGTTGAACAGAAATCAGCCTGTCAGGACTGTGGGAACTGAGAGTTGCATAAGCCAGAGGAAGGAGTGTTGGAGCGGCAGCTTCTGCTCTGTCTTCATAAAGAACGCTCCTGTGTGTTTCTGTGCTGAATGACATGGGTGATGAAGCACAGATGCTCGTTTACCATTTTGACAATTCAGCCAGCTCTTGGTTACCAACTAGACATTTCTGAGTCTCTTCACTCACTCAGGATCCTTCCTAATTATATAAGAAGGCTATTCCAGTACACCCCCTGAGATGAACTGCTGTATGAATAAAGTATGAGAGGGTTGAGGGCAGTGTGTGGAGTTACATTCCTTTTTTTCTCCATTACAACCAAGGCAGCCACTGTGGTGTCAGTGCCACAGGATTTTTGTTCAGAGACAAAGTAAAACAAAATTGTTCCATTCCAGGCTTTCAGTTCCTGTCTCAGTCAATCAAAATGCATCCATCATCCATCACAGGGCTACAGGCTCTCAGCCCAATGACCTTCTGTATGGAAAAAGAAAAAGATGGAAATAGTTACAGGAAAAGTTGCAAAAACTTGACTCAGCACCTCATATTTTAGACTTTCTGTCTCATAACTCTGACCTGGTAAAACTCAATTTTGATGAAATCCCATTTTTAGGTCAGCTCTCTGAGATAGTTTTGGAAAGTTAAGAAGGTTTTTGCCATCATTCATTTTATTTTTGACTGACATTAATCAGTATATTATGGTATCTGAAATGCTGCGATTCCTAGTACAGACTTCTGCCAGTGATATGAGCCATTTTTCAGCCTTTTAATAGTAGTACCAAAAAAACCATAGTACAGTCAAGTCCCTTGGGTGTGTCTGCCATTTCATGTCATTAATCAACCTCTTACAGGCCAGTTTCTAATTTGTGTGGCCTGGATAAAACACCATATAAAGACAACGTATCCCACTTTCCAGAGGAATCTAACACTTTGTGGATGAATATTTTAACAGTCTATCTGTAACACAAACCTGCTACACTGCTGACCGTGGCTGACAACTGATTTGTCAGTCTGGATCTTACATAACTTCACTGTAGTCTACTTATTTTTGCATTTGACTCCAAAGACAGACAGTTGCTTGAACGGTTATGAAGATGACTCTTTTCAGCACAAACTATTACGCACACCATCACACATCGACCTTTCCTACTGCAGAAACTCCGCAACCTGTAACCTGGGTCCCACCGCCTAAATGAGTTAACCATCAGTATTAGGTTCTTCCTGTGTTTCCACTGATTTTTTTTTTTTTTACCAGGACCAGGATATTTCATATAAACCACCAAAGGTGACCGTCAAAGCAACTATTTGCTGTTTGGCAAGCTAGTAAAGTTAATTCTTGTTGGACAGACATGGAGTATATTGTTACAGTAATACAGAACATAATAGAATGAATTCAGCCCATTAAATGCATTGCATATACCCGTGTTACAAACTGTGAGATGTGGCTGGTATTGTTTTCATCTTGTGTGATCATTTGGGATCAATTAGGATCACTTGAGCGCTGCTCTTAAAGGTTCCTCCTACACATCAGTGGGAGTATGTTGCTTGATATAAGTGTTGTTGTTCACACTCAGCAAACAACTCTTTGGCTGGACCGCAACAGATCTGCAAACTGGAATAACTGTTGCTGACTGAGCAACAGTTAAGTTTAGTTGAGTTACATCACTGGTCAGTCGGCCTCTTTCAGACCCATTTAGAGACTTTAAAAAACAACTTTTGGGTCAAACCTTAGCTACTTTCTGTAGAAGAGAGTCACCAGCATTGCTCCCCCCGTGAGCTTAAAGTCGGGCTTCCCTGCCGCACCTTGGGCCTTGCATCCCATTCAGCTCACCACACAGCAGCTGACATAAACATGTATGATCTTCTAACTTTCTCTCTGACTGATCACTTTACAGGTAAATATATCTGAAGTAACAGCACAGCTATTGTCTTTAACTTGTGTGTGTGTGGTGATTCTGTCAGACGACGTCATGGTTAGAAAATCCGGATTGTAGCAGCAGCAGCAGCAGCTTGGAAATGTCTTGAAGTGACTGCTGGTTAACATGGATCTTAATGGGCACCCTTAAAGGTTTGATAAATGCAGGTCCTGAGCTGTGTAGGAGGTGAATTAGAGGTCTAGCCAGGCCATCTTCACAAGTCCTGCAAGCTAAACCAAAACAAAATGAGCGTTTTCTGATTTGCCTCCAGAAAGCAGGTTTTACTTTGCTCCTCAGAGGCAACATGTTAGTCTTCGGAGAGACACTAGCAAGGTTTGCAGAAACTGTCTTAATGATGAATGCTGCAGTCATAAAGGGCTAATCACCCCTGAGCCAAACTGAATTCACTTCACAGAAATGCCACTGTGAGGGTTTAAAAATCTCACTGAGAAGTACAGAAACATTACATACACAGAGGCATGGCCTAATTAGCCCAAAAGCGCTTCTTTGAGTTTTGAGGGACTCTTATGTTCAAAGGTACTCAGTGGTTAAGCAATGCTCCCAGCAAACCAATCAAAGCAGCTTTGTCTGAAGAGGTTCATCTGAGTTCCAACTAGAATATAAAAAAAAAAATCTGAGGTATTTGAGACAGTGTGCTACATTTTGCAAATTACTGACCAAGAAATCCCTTGAAGAAAATTAAGCAAATACACCAAAACCTGATCCATTGTTTCGTCCTCCGTCCTTCCAAGTTTTTCTTTTTTTTTTTTTTTTTTTTTGTATCCTGGTAACACAGAGACAAACAAATGTGACCGAGTTTGAAATTAGTTGTTGTCGGTCTCTAGGCATTTAGCACAGAGCAGAAGATGTGAATGTGAATGCAAAAGTGAATTTCATACTGTGATAGTTCAATAAATCAGAAATGTAATTCCCCTGTTTGAGAGTATCACCTTTACTGGTTATACCAGAGCTACAGGCAGGAAAGGAAGAGGAAGAGTTATTTGTGGAGTTTTGTGTCTTTCATGCTACTCTGCAATTTTCATCTGTTGCAGAATGAATTGTTCCTCAAACAACAGCTTTTAATGGGATTTCTGCAAAGTCTGTAACAAGCTACATTACTGAGTCTCCGAATCTAGTCCCAGCTCCATAGCCTGAAAACCCCTGATTGAAATGACGGACATTAATATATTTTGTTGGAAATGTAAGAGTTCAGTTAAAAGTAGAGAAATCACATTTTTCTTATCTTCATATAATCCAATGGAACATTTTGGCTAATTTTACAGGTCCATCATTTCCAGATAAATTCCTAATAATTTCTAAGACATTTACTCAAAAGAATCGCGTGGTTTGTCAGTAATTATAGAGAAACTAGTGACAATTTTCATTTACTGCATTTCAATTCAAGTATCTCAGTGCAACACAGTACAGCAAGATTACACTGATGTCATGTTACATGTGTTGTGGCTGATGAAAACCTGTCTTTACTGCCAAAGTGACTAATGCAGTTTTTTCCTTTGGTCTTTAGTAATCTGAATGTTTACACAACAGTAACTGTTCTTGTACCTAAGTTAAGATAAAGTAACTTAAGTACACAGAAAAGTAAAAATACATCAGTGTGTTTTTCCACCTCTCTGTGCACAAGAACTAGTCTTGTATTCTCTGTCTCTCTTTCTCTCTCTGTCCTAATCAAGAAAGGAGAGATTATGTTTTCAGCCAGGTAGGATGTGGTTTACTTCTTGATTTTCACAGGGAGCACAGTGCCTTTCATTCAGTCCTGTCCTCACTCTCTATACCACCCCATATCCCCTCCCACCCCCACCACCCTGCTGACACCTCCGTGCCATCTTCATTGTCAACACACCATCACCTGCACATTTCTACATCCACCATCTGTACCTGCTCCCTTTACCCCTTTATACCCCCTGCTGAATGACTCTCTCTCTGCACTCCCAGATAGTCCTCGAGAGCGACGTCAACCATGATGGTTTGCTGGACTTCCAGGAGTTCTCTCAGTACCTGCAGGCTCACGAGAAGAGGCTGCGGCTCATGTTTCACAGCCTTGACCGCAACAATGATGGTGTGGGCACACTTAACTCCCATAAATACACACACACACACACACACACACACATACTCCATTTCAGTAATACACATGAAATACACTGAGTATCCTGACCTGTGTTTACAAAGGTTGTAACACTTTCTGTTCTGTTTTGTAGGACAAATTGACGTGGGGGAGATCCAGCACTCGCTGCACAAGCTTGGAGTGGAGGTCACCATGGAGCAGGCCTCCAGAATACTGCAGAGGTGCGTGTGTGTGTGTGTGCTGTCTTTATTATTGATGTTAGAGTAATATTAGAGTGCTTCAGGTGTCTTACAGTTCCCTCCTGATGGCAAAACTTGACTCGGAACAGCTCAGAAACATACTTGTCCTGCTAAATTCTTTTTTCGAATTTCATGAGAGCTGCTCACAAACCAGACGGAAATACAGCAGCTTTCCATCTGCTCTGTAATCGGTGACAGGACTTTTTACACAGCAGTGCTCCTTTCAAACAGATCCCTAATTAGTCTGTTAGAATTTCTGATTTTGGTTTTTAACAGTGTTTTCATAAGAGATCGAACAGGAAGTTTTAGTCATGCTCATTCCAAACAGAGTCTCTGTATCTGAGATAGCACACTGCACATTTCTTTGTCTCCGAATGACTTTTTAGCAAACAAAAGAAACATTGTATGGGCTGTTATTCTTGAACAGGCCTTATAATCATATAAAACAAAGAGAAGTCAGATTTGAATTATTCAACAGTTTGAGTTTGTGTGTCCATTGTTCTGATCATCTGATCAGCTTTGTTGCTCCTTTTAGGGTGTGTCTTATAGGTTCATGGTTTTTAGTGACTTCTCGAATATAGCCTGGTTTAACTTCAGCCTGAGCAGGAGTCTAACTGACCAGGATACATAACTGTGAGGGAGTTCTGGGTCTTTAACAGAAGCATGAAAAAAACTACACGCAGCTAGTCATGGTGTTAGACATACAACAGACGTCGGACCATAAACAGAGCTCGAACATGAAGGTAGCAAGGACGGACCCAAGTCTGCGTTGCAGGCTCAGTACCCTGATGCAGGTTTACTGACAAGCTGTGTTTAATATAGCTGTCTTCCGCTAAATATACCCTTACTCTGAAAGCCACGGTGCCATGATTTTTATTGCACAACAAAACATGACATACAAAACATAACAAAACTAAGGCCTCTGGTCTGGAGCTGCTGCTGGAGTTCATCAGGGATCATCAGCGTCATGGACAACTGTACTGTATGTGTGTGTGTACCTCTCTCCTCCTCCCAGCATGGACAGGGATGGCACTATGACCATTGACTGGAATGAATGGCGCGATCACTTCCTGTTCAACCCTTTCCACAACATGGAGGAGATCGTCCACCACTGGAAACACTCCCATGTGAGTCACCGGGTTCCACTGATAGCGTTGTTCCAGTTAATAATAAAACGATAATGACAGTAGTAACATCCTGATGCTGTTTATATTTTTCACACTTCTGAGAACAGAGGCAGGATGTAGCACTACTTTACAAAGCACAACAAAAGTAAAACGAAGGAGGAAAGGACAAGACAGATGAGACTGTACACAAAAGAGTGGTTAAACAACATACGGTGACAACTAGTTGCCGTGCTTATCAGTGATTATAAAGACAGATGCATAGTTGCATAGTTTTTAGTCATTTGATATATTGGTAAGTGATGGTACGGCAAAGCAAAACTGTCTATTGTTCTATATACTTAAGGGTGAACCAAAAAAAAAACCACAGATTGGGCCTTTAATTTCTAATGTCGTAATAGATGTTTGACATTGGGGAACATCTGACGGTGCCAGACGAGTTCTCAGAGCAGGAGCGGCGGTCAGGTCTGGTGTGGAGGCAGCTGGTTGCTGGAGCCATGGCGGGAGCAGTGTCCCGGACAGGAACGGCTCCTCTGGACCGTCTGAAAGTCTTCCTGCAGGTGGGACATTTTACTGCTACTCCACCATTAAAGATCAGTGATGGAGGGGCTTTTAAGTATTGTAATGTAAACCATACGGTATATTACACATCATGTAGGAGTGTGTCAATCTATTTATTATATAGCAAATAAAAAATTTGAACTGATCTTCTTTTTTCCAGACTGAAGCTCACTCCGTCCTTCAAATTCTGCGCCGATATCCACTCACACTCACTTACAGAAATGAAATAAAAGCACATGGTGGGTAGTTTGGGTGGGTGGTTGGAGCATTCCCTGCAAAAACACAGAGGAAGGTTTGCTCTGCCCATGTTAAAAGCCTGAAATATCACAAACCATTTATGTAACAGAGGAATGACTGACATTGATCGACACCTGCAGACCTCCATTCATTTATTATGATCCTTTTCTGAAATGAGGCAGTAAAATAAGTAACTGAGTGATTAATAATTAAAGGTTTAAACCTAGATAAATGTCTTCACATGAGCATGCTGAAGCAGCTATAATCAATATTTTATTATTCACAGTGGATCGCATGCATGTGAAAGGCGTTGTTTGTAACGATGACCACAGAGGCCATCCAGCCACCAGTAACCGTTCAAACCTAGCGCACGTTTGTACTGAGATGACCGACCCATCCTTGTTTGTGTATCCAGGTACACGGCTCTTCGTCTCGAGGGATGAATCTGTGGTCCGGGCTGAGGGGGATGATCCAGGAGGGAGGCGTTTTCTCACTCTGGAGGGGAAATGGTATCAATGTCCTGAAGATTGCCCCCGAATCTGCCATTAAGTTTATGGCCTATGAGCAGGTCAGCACACTCTAATCAGTCAGTTACAAAGTGGAAGTCTGACTGCTAGACTACTGAGTTATTTGCTTAAATAATTGTTAATTTAGAAAAAAAAAAATCCTGTCTCAGATAGGGTGAGTGAATCCTGCACCGTTTTTATACGTCAGGATAATGAAATACTGCGTATGCCTTTGCACTTCCTTCCTCTTATGATGCATTGTACAGTATCACTACTCTTCTCTTGCTCCAGATTAAGTGGGTGATCCGAGGCAATAAAGAGGGAGGCAGCTTAAGGGTACAAGAGAGGTTCATTGCTGGCTCTCTGGCAGGAGCTACTGCCCAGACTATCATCTACCCCATGGAGGTCAGTTTGAAAGTTGTGTTGATTCCTCAGGCATTCCCTCTTGATGATTAGTCTCTGTCATGTTTCCTTTATCTGGTTCTTTTCTCTACGATAATGTCACAGATTTCATATTTAAATGAATGCAAATCGAGCTCTGGTCTTAATCAGGAAACACAAATTAATATAAATAAAGACTTTACTGTTGACCCTGTTGTCAATTGAGGAGATGTAGAGGGGCAGAGTTCTGTGAATATCAGCCAATCTGAGATTCCACCAGAGGAAGCCTTGGACAGCATGGGAAATGTAGTTTAAATATTCTTCGGCTAGGAATGGCTTTCGCTTCAGAGAAGTGACTTTCCCAATCTCACGCACATACATAAGCAGTAACAATGGAAAATCAAAGTAATTGGGGTCAAATATAAATGGAGGTTGATTCATGCACCAAACCTCACTCATAGTCTTCAGCTCTGGGTAGTGACCAAAATAATGAGAACACAGAATAAAAAGGGCTCAGAACACAGAGGAAGAATTACATACTCCATCTCGTCCTGGAACTCCTTGGGATTTCCCAGAATCACGTGGGGGGCTACGTAGAAGAACGCCTGGGCTACCTTTTAACCATGTTCTTATTGCATTATTCATTCTTCTTCCATCTCCTCCCGTCCCCTTCTGCTGGGTAGGTGCTGAAGACTCGTCTTACATTAAGGAAGACGGGACAATACTCAGGGATGGCTGATTGTGCCAGGCAGATCCTGAAGACAGAGGGAGTCCGAGCTTTCTACAGGGGCTACCTCCCAAATACACTGGGCATCATCCCCTATGCTGGCATCGACTTGGCTGTGTATGAGGTGTGTGTGATTGTGTCTACAATGTGTGTGTCAGTGTGTTCATTTAGTAGTTTAGTGAGGAGCCCAATATGTTTCTCTGGAGTTGGTTGAGACCAAAACCAGAACTAAAAAGAAAGTGAATATTGACCTTACTCATAGGTTGGACACAAGCACAACTCCAAATGAATAATAATGTTGTTGTGTGTCTGCTGGAAACAGGCAAGCATTTGCTGACATGTTCATCACAGCCACTTTATAAAATGATCAGACGTGCAACTGAACATGCAGTTCAGCAATTTAGGTAATTACACTAGTGTTTGAATGGGAACTCAGACTCAAGTGGACACTTACAGTAAAAGACGAGAATTATTCAGTGGTTTTCTAATGATCAAATCCCATGAAAAGAACAAAACCAAGTGCGTGTTATTCATTCGCTCCTCTGTTCCTCTGATCTTCACTTATATAACGCTGCCATTTTTTTTTTTTTTTTTTAATCGACCACAGCAGCAGGGTCAGCCCTATAAACGTGCATGTCTGTTGCTGACTGGACTGACTGAGTGGTGAAGTTACACCACTGATCAGCCCAGCCGAGGTGGTGACTTTTTTTCGAAAAGGTACCTAGTGACAAATCTCACAACTTTTTGGACAAACCTTAGCCACTTTCCTTAGAAGAGAGTCTGCAACGTGTCTCATTCACTTGACCGCACAGCAGCTGACATAGACATGAATGAGCTTTTAACTTTCTCTCTGACTGATCATTAAAATGTATTTATTTGCTCTTTTCTTTTTTCCCTTACCAACGTCTTTCTTTTCAAAACTCTTTCTCACTGCGGATGCTATAAGACTCTGAAGAATGCCTGGCTCCAGAGGTACTGTGTAGATTCAGCAGACCCAGGAGTTTTGGTCCTCCTGGGCTGTGGCACCATCTCCAGCACCTGTGGCCAGCTCGCGTCCTATCCCCTCGCTCTCATCCGGACACGCATGCAGGCACAAGGTGAGATGTACTGGAGATTCTGACCCATTACAACATTACATACTGAGCACAAACAATGATCCAGCAATGATGGATTTGGTTCTTATATAATCTTCTGTAACCTCCGACATTCCTCTTTGCTCAGCCATCACTGAGGGTAAACCCAAGCTGACGATGGTGGGCCAGTTCAAATACATCATATCTCATGAAGGTGTACCGGGCCTGTATCGGGGCATCACCCCCAACTTCCTCAAAGTCGTTCCTGCTGTCAGCATATCCTACGTGGTGTACGAGCACATGAAGAAAGTCCTCGGGGTGGGTTACTAGACCCAGACAAAGAAGAGGGACAAAAAAACAAAAAAAAAGGCCGGGAAAGCAAAGACTCACAATGAGAAGAAGCAGAGGAGGCGTGGTGACGCAGCATCTCAGACATCTGAAGAAAATGGAAGGAAGACTAGGAAGAGGAAAGAGGACAAAGGAAGCGTTTCACATGGGGATGGTTCTGCTGTGTGCTGCACTTCCTGTTGAAACATTCAGGTTTGAGCTTTTGCAACTTACGGGTAGTTTGCCAGTAGATCTTATTCATATTTGGAATTCAGAGAAGAGAATGAGGTTGATGTTAGTCCTCTCTGACTATTAACTAGATATTAACAACATATTAACTCCCAGTGTATTTGTGTTTTAGCTAACCTCTTGAATTGGTCCACAGCACACAGACAGTTCAGGCCAGGATGTGATTAAACGTCTGATTTGACTGAGAATGTTTTAGGGAGGATCACATAACGTTCTGAAATACAACCTTTGATGTCTGGAGAAACAAGGGGTTCAAATCCACCAAACATCTCACAGAGCTTCCAAAAAAAATATGAGAAGGCCAGTTTATCAGATGCCACAATGCTGCACATTGGTTTATAATTCTTTTGTGACAGTAGTGAGGTAAACGGTAGAGTTAACCTGTTCATGTTACTAACTAATATGCCAGAAATGTGTGCGTTCACCTGATTGTCTCTGTGAGTCTCTGGAGGACATTGTTTCACACTGCAAGGAGAGAGCAGGAGGAAGGAGAACATAGGAGAGGGCAGGTTCCACTTTATTAGAATAATAATAATAGGACTAATAATAAGGCTAACAATAATAATAACAATGGAAAAACTACTGATTATAAGACGAATAAGATGACTAATAATTAATAATGAATGAGACTAACAATGGGGGCAGTAGGTGGTTCACAGCTGCAGATCCAGACTCTACAGCTGTGGAGGCAGATGAACCTGCAGAGAGCGACAGGAGAAGAGAAGAGAGGAGAGAAAGAACAAAACTACAGGAAAGAGGAGAAGCTGAGTTAGTAACATGTATTAATGGGATTTGAATGCGAACAGATGGATAGGGAGAGGAATCTTGGTGCATCATGGGAAGTCTCCCAGCAGTCTAGGCCTATAGAAGCATAACAAGGGGACGGTTCAAGGAAAGTCTGAGACAGCTCTAACCATAAGCTTTGTCATGAAGGAAAGTTTTTAGCCTGCTCTTAAACATGGAAAAGCAGGGAGATAATCAAACACAGGACTTCAGACACTCTCTGGGGCAGCTTGATAATAAGGAACTGCAGTAGTCTAGAATGAATGAGCTGTGTCTTTTCACGCAGTGTGATTATGTGGTCTGGGCCAATAAACACAGTTTATCATATCAGTTAGCTAAGCTTGGTGATAGCGTCACATTGCTAATGCTTTCCTCTAGGTTAGAATAATATAAAGAGCTCCTATGTTACTACAACCAACCCAAACAGTGCAAAAAACACAAGTCAGTTTTATTTCCTCCCTAGAAAATGTGGTAAGATAAAATACGTCCTAAATACAGCCTCGGGTAATTTGCAAAATACAATCTCCTGTTTGTTTCACATGCTCCCTGCAGTTACAGTAGTTTCCAGATCAACTAGCGTGAAACCCTGTGTAAAAACATAGTACTACCAAATCAGAGAGGACAGGACATTCAAAGCCAGGGAAGTGCTTTGATACAGTCATAGAAAGATATGGAATGTGTATCTACTGTATCTACTCAGCTGACTTTTCTAGACAAACCTTTGATATGCTGAAGACATTTTACAGTGTTTGTTTGGTCTGACAGTGCTGCTCATGGCTACCTGTGTCTATCCCTCAGCATCTCAGTGCAAAACCTCCATCAAAGTGAAATAAAATCAGTGGTCTGGGAAGAGCAGCAGCAGCAATACGCTGGTGTCATTTGGCTGTGAAATGATAGAAATGTTTGAGGCTGAAGTGGCATTGCTTCCATTTATGACATGTTTGCTGTCCAAATACTTAAAAGGCTCAGGGGTGTAGGATGATGATAGTTACTCATGATATGAGGTGGAAGTGAGCGGCCTCTAGTTTCATGGTTGCGTGGTGCGGAGGTGTGTGCAAAGCCGGCGGTAACAAGACTGAAAAGGTGGAGCTAATGAAAAATGATGTGCGTGGGTTGTCTCTGTAACAGCCATCGCAGCTACTGAGATCACGTAGCTGATCACAGTTAAACCGAAGCTTCCCATCAGCCTCTCAGCACAATAATATCTTTGGAGCTTTCAACTGTATCACACAGTCTTAGCAGATTTGGTTTGCTCAGTTGTCATGGAGATGGTTGTGTTTACATGCGAGGTCTGCAGCTGTAATGATCCTTAGTACTTTTGAGGACTTTTCGTCCAAATTAGCTCCAAAGTTAGGGGTGAAAGTTCATTCTTGACCATGGAAATCGTAGCTTGAACACGACTCCCAACTCAAAGTCCACTTACGTGATTTTTGATCAAATTAAAAAACAAAAGACTCAGCCTCCTGCCTACCAAAGTCATTTTCCTACAGTCATTGAGTAAACCATGAGTTAGGATTGTTTGTTCAAACTAGTATTTCTATAGTCAAGACACAGAGGCTGTCAGCCTGTTCGTTCGGTCCAGGATCAGCACACTCAGAGACAGTGTGGACCAGTGGAAATGGGAGATGAAAGTCAGATTGAGCACATGCTGCTTCTCTGTTACTGGCTATGTCCATCATGAAACTAGAGGCCCGTGTGTTCTGTGTGCATTAATGCATGTGTGGTGGAGGCAGATGGATTAGTCATCCCAGATATTCCAAACCATCTGATCTTCAGACTGAATATATTTTCTACACTTAAAGCAGATTGAACTATTTTCTATACTTTGTTCCCTGCACTGGAGCTTGAGTCAAAAGCCTCCACCTTAGCTGCATGTGTCAGAATCAGCTGCAGAAAGAGAGAAACAAGTGACTGAGTGTGAATCTGCCCATGATTTTTTTAAAATCATATTTAGATACCACTTGAATCTGAACTGCATTAAAAAAAAAAACTCTATAGTATTTTATTGGTGCAGTTCTGAAGCCGCTGCATGTAAAGGGAGTGGACACACACCTATAGACTCTGAATGTCAGTATCTGTAAAGTAGGCAAACACATATATCATCTATATTATTATGCTTATGAATGCTTAATTCCCTTGACAGTTTTTTTTTTTTAATGTTCTTGCCTTGCAAGCGTACTTGAAATGATGAATGCTTGATGCTACTGGGGCCTTGCAAGCATGACGTACAATATTTTTAAAGCATGAGCGCATGTTTCCAAGCCTTTTGCGAAAGTGTAGCTGGCTAGCTTCAGTGTGCTTCAGGACTGTATTACCTTTCATGTATGAGCTATTTTCAAACCCCCCTCCCAATAAAAAAACAAAAACAAAACAGAGCTATTATAGTGTGAGTTTGACAACAGACACCACAAAAAGAGCTTTATAGTTTTGATAAACCATCTGTGTTTGCTAAATGTGTATGTGCACTTTACACATCCTCTGTGATGGAATCAAATCTGTGACACTGTACAAAGAGGAGGGCTCGAATTGTTCAAGAACAAATGATGACATGTCCAAAAATGATTACTCAGAAATCATGTACAGCAAAGTGATGCGAGCAAAATGAAATTTGTATTATCGTTCATTTCCTTGAAATTGGAAGTGCAGAGGAATATATTTGTGTTATGTTATTACACTGTCACATCCAAACCACAACACACATGATCTGTGACAGGCTGAGGACTGAAGTGTCTGTCAAGAAGGAGTTCAAGGCTCTTTAAATACTGGATGAAAATAAAACTGTATTAATGTTTATTCCCAAATAAGTTCCATTCAGGAGTGAACTCTAATAAACTATGGTGTGAAGTCCTGAACCAGTGTGCGCTCATATGCTGAACCATTAGCTTGACAACTGACTAGAATATATATATGTTTATATTCCTAGTTTACTCACATATATTTCACTGTTGCAAACTGGTGCCTGTGTTTTGGTGCATTAACTGCTGCCACACGAGTGGCTGATCAGACAGTTTCGTGAATACTGTCTATCTGCGTGAATAAGCAGGTGGACAGGTGTTGTCTCTAGTGAGATGCCCGGCGAGTGAATTACATTATTAAATCATCATTATCCAGTTAGCTCAGTTGGTAGAGCATGAGACTCAATCTCTTGGGGTTGTGGGTTTGAGCCCCCACTCCGGGCTGCAGGACTTAGGGCCTGGACCCAGATAAGCGGCAGTCGATGACGTGACATGACAATTATCAATACTGATGTATCATTGCATAAGCAGCTGACCCACTCTATGTACCATCATACAACATAATCCCAACAATTAAAACAAAAATCCCTGGTTTGATCTATGCAGAATGCCCTACATACTTATATGTTTTTTTAAATTTAATATCTCATTGTGACGTATAGAAATTATAGCTGTTAAGTAAATGTAATAAAGGACAATGTTTCCCTCTAGTGGAGAAAACATCTAAGGTAATATACAATGAAAATACTCAAGTGAAGTAGATCTCAGAATGATATTTGAGTACAGTATTTGAATACCAGTGTTTTCCAGGAAATGCCCCACAACATCAGTTTCTTTCCAGGAAACTATGGGGCCCATAAAATAAAAGTCTTCCCAGAGAGTTTCATTTGTTGAAATGGACCCATGACCACCCATGGGAGCAGCAAGATGGGGCTTTTTGCCAACTCCTCCATCTCCAATACTAATGAGGAGAAGGTATTCAGCACAAATATGCAACCACTTCTTTTTTTCTTTTCTTTTCTTTTCTTTTCTTTTTTCTTTTCTTTCTTCTTTCTTTTCTTTTCTTTTCTTTCTTCTTTCTTTCTTTCTGAGCTGACACTCATTAATGGGAAAGAAGAAAAACTCTGCAGAGAACTGGCTGTGAACGAGTGAACTGCATCCAACCACACGGCCTCCTGCACTGTTTGGTTTTTGTAATATGATTGTGACACAGCTGCGGCCAGTTTTATTTGTACAGTTTCAGGTGTTACACATGTAATTCATTAACACATATTCTAGCCTTTAACGTTTTTTTTTTTTTGGCAGGTTTACAACGTTTAAAGTTGAGGTTGTTGCAGGATTATACAACCTAATGCACTGTAACCTCACAGTGTTTGCTCATCTGACAGCATATTATCAAAGGGAGCAGCAGGAATCCAGTGGATCATGGACTGACTTGTTTATTCAGAGTCACCTGCTGGGCTGGGATTCTTGGCGTGTTCAACAATGAACACATTTGCGAGTGTGTGTTTGGGTTAGAAGCAGCTCTCACACGGGCAGACTAATGTGTGCGTAGTGGCCTTTCTTCAGAATTATATGGTTAAGTAGCTCTGGTGAAAACTCTTTTAAAAAGACCAAGTCATCCAGAACTAAGCCATCATACTTTTACAGGGAGACTTGTGCTGCTGCTGCTGCTGTTTCTGTATTTAGAAGTTTGGAAGGTTTAAATATAAACTGGTGAGGCATTCAAATGCTTTCTGCTGATACAAAAACCTTTGAAACTTTCTTTTTTTGAAACCAAGTTACACACTGCCAGGCTACTACTGCCACAGTGAGTGTGTGTGCGTGTGTGTTCACACACACACATCAAGTACCTTAAAGCTGTACTTCGGCGCTGTACTTAAATTCCAGCTCTTTCAAAACAGGTGCCCACACCCTGACCTGCCATTGTACCTTTATCACTGACACCCACACCCACCTTAACTCTCAAGAGGGCAAAGGTCAGTTGTGGGACCAGTGATCTGAAGAGGCTTCAAATTTCCAGCATCACACTGACATCAATAGGATCAACATGCCTATCAGGCCTAACAACTAGCTCTGTCCTGGGGGGTAGAAACTATACAGTCCGATGGAGGTGTTAAAGGGAACAGAGCTGCTGAGGCTGATCTGAAAGTGCAGAGGAACAGCTTCGGCAACCAGACCGTCAGCACTGAGAGGCACGGGAAGGAGATGCTTCAGCCAAGTGGACGTCATTGTTATAATGTCAGTATTATAATGATATTAATCCCCTGTACAACATGAAGTGTGATCACTCTGTCATTGCCCCTTCATCTGTTCTCTGCATCTCCCTTTATTTCATGTCATGTAAGAAACATGAATTGTCTATGCAGAGGGACGAATGGAGCTGAAGGTGACACAGGGTCAACGACCTCTGAGCTGAAGCGTGCTGTGTGAGGGGAGAGGCTGGGCCTGTCTGAAGGCATTGTACACAGGAGACTGGTTGTTTCTGTGTTGTTCAATAGGTGTCATCAACAGCCTAAAGATCCAGCCAGGTGGATGCAAGAGACACAGGCTGTGTTTGACATTATATCCAGGTTGAAAAAGAACCTGGGCTGGCTTGGACATCCCTGACTTAGACTTTACAGAGTATTATTGTCAAGTTGCATAAATCATATTTTTAATTATAACTTACATAATGAATGTTGCAAATTAAAGTTGGCTACTGTTGACCTCAGTGGCAACAATGATAACTTTATTACCCTTAATTCTGTGAGTTGATGAGGCAACAATAAAAAAACTCTTAATAATAATAATAATAATAATCATAATATAACACCACCTTTGGATGTAATGTTCAAATATCACTGATTAACATTACGTATGTTGTTAATATTTTAAATTAATTAATTAAAAAAAATTAATTCATTTAAGCTACATCTTCAGTTTTTCTATGGAAAACTATGTAATTTTCTCTGATTTATTTGAATCTCATAAGCAAAAATAATTTCAATCAAATATTTTTGACGTTATGGTTCCGCGTTCAACAAAATAAATTAATAATTAATTAAAGAAAAAAAAAAAAAAAAAAAATCAAAAACGCTGTCGTCATCAGTTACCACCTGACCGGCCAGTTCTGTGGCAGAGCGTGACGTCGGCGCTGCCAGCGTGGAACGCACGTCGCGCGCCCGTCCAGGAAGTAAAACTGTCCGGTTCTTCGGGAGACAGGCAGAAGTGAGAGTGCAGTGAGTACGAGTCAAAGTCAGCGTTTAAACACGTTTCCCCTGAAACCTTCCGAAGGAATATCTCGGACGTTGATTCGCCACAGACTTTCAGCGTCCCCGGCCCGGCTGACAGCTGTGTGCAGTGAAGGTAAGAGCTGCGAGGGCGAGCTCAGTCAGCTGTATGAAGCTGTGTGTCTGTTGCTAGCTAGCCGTCCGTGTCCTGCTCCTCTCTGCGGCTCCGTGAATTTCTCTGGAGCTGCTCTCACTTTATCGCTAATGTGTCCGCTGAAAGAAAGACAGCCGCTGACACTGCGGTTCTGTGTGGCCGGGTGTGGGGGGGGGTGTTAGCCTGATTGCCTGCTGCTCATTTTACAGTCAGAGATCCTCCTACATTAGCAAGACAGCAGCAGTGCACCTGTCACAGCCACGTCCGTGGAGATATGCAGTCTATAGCAGATGGAAACATGAAACTCAGTCTGTGTTAATGGTACAAAGGATTCCTGATGGCTTACTAAAAACGTGATCCTTTTTTGTTGGTTTAACAAAGGAATAGAGACCCTGCAGTACCATTAACAGTGATAATAAAATTATAATAAATATTAATTTGTAAATCAGATTTGCAAAAATACAAATTGAAGATAAAACAGTGACTAATTAAACATACATACTTATATACAAGTACACATTAGATGTTTAGATTCTCATCCATCACCCAGTCCCATCAGGGAGGAGTCTGATTGGTCCTGAATTCATTCTGCAGTATGACAGGGAGCCAGAGTCATAAAGAACCTTGTCTCTTTTCAGAGACAAGAGGTTCCCCCCAATTAAAAGCATGGTTCCCCCCATGCCTTTGATTGATTCTATTTTTGTATTAAATATCTTAATGATTATATTTTAAAGACTTAAACAGATATGAATTAAACTTAAAGGTATATGAAACTGTAATAAAATAAATAAAGCACATTCAAAATCAAACAGGTGCTGGTAGATCGGTTAAATGCACAATGTCCAAATTAATGACAAGTGTCCAACAAAAAGTTTTCAGCGAGATGAGATGAGAATATTTCTCATTTTGGCTTCATTGTGGTAGGTGATTAACACATAATCATTCTATTGAGATTTTGAGTCAAATTTTTGCGGTGGGTGAAAGTAACTTTTGCGAGGCAGTGTGTGATGCGATAAGGTTCTAAATGTTGGTTCTGTATTTTAACAAAGGAATTGCAATATTATGATATACTGCATATCAAACTTGTATTTTCTTCGTTTTAGAGCCTTCATTACATATGAATGGCAACATTTTCTGAACTCAGAGCCAAATGCTGAAAATAACAGTTGGTAGTTTAATAAGTGCTGAGGTTTTAAGTTAAACTGTATATCAGGCCTTAAAGACAATCACTAAGCAGCTCAACCGCTCTAGTTTGAAACAGCAGGCAGAACTTTATAAATCGATGTGTCTGTGATTTTTGTTCCTCGGCTGCCCAAAGTAAACACACTGTGACTGTTTTTGCTAGTTAAGTCTTCACACCCATTTAAATGCTCCACTGTGTTCTACCCTCAAGGCCTGAAATTACAGCCTGTCATAGCATAGAGACTAGTTCAGCTTTTCATTTGGCACTGGAATTGAGGAGATGAGGTTCGTAATGGAGAGGAAATGTCGACTGATTCCCAACTGAAAGATGCACAAACCAGATGTACCCTCAACTGACATGTGTTGAAGTCAAATTAGACTGATTGATTGATTTGATGTCGCTAGGCGAAAAGTTATTACATTTCATCCTGACAGTGACATGAATGTCACCAAATTTAAAAGACAGTGGTGCTTCTGGTTTTTGCCATGTGACTGGTTAGTGGCGGGGGGGTTGGTGCAGGATCCTGGGAGGATAGTGTGAAGCTCCCAGCAGAGTACTTGAGTGGCAGGTGAAGCACGTAGCTGTGATTGGCCCTCCCTAAGGTAACAGTTAAGTCCAACAGTTAGCAGCAGCTAAGATGTGTAGGTTCCACAGAGCAAGGACTGCATGAGAACAGGAACACGGTAACATTGATTGTTAAATTAGCATAGCTCCTTCCACCATCTTATAGTAACACTTACACTTCTAGAGATGGATATACATGTTGTCTAAAGTGGCTTGAGCCACTGCCCCCTTTGCTTTCTGTGGCTAAAGTACCACTCTGGACCACATAATGAAACCTTATTATTACTAGTATCATTGTTGTTGCTGCTCCTGAATTTTCTATATTTTGTATATTTATTTATTTATTTTACTGCAAGAAGACTCTTGTTTCCCAGTTAGCTTTTATAGTTTTCTTCCTGCTGTGTGGCTTTTTCAGGATGAAAGCCGGTTAGGAAAAGGTCTTTTACTCAGCAGTTATTACAGTTTCAGTCTTAACCAGTGTTGCATGCGTTGCATACCTCTTTCAGTGTCTCAGTCAGAGATATCCTGTTTTTTATGGTTCCACACTTTCTTCTTCCTTGTCAAAATCTGATACGTACATTACCCGCAATGTAACTTAGGGGGCCGACGTGTGTTGTAGCCTGTAGTCTGCAGCAGAGACGCAGTTCTGGTGAGCTCCCTTTGGAGACCAGCACACTGCAAGGCACACTTTGAAGGGTAAAACCGGTGGAGGTCTCCTTTAAGTTCTGGGGAATATTTTGTTTGTGTAACTTCCCCTGTAATTTCTTTATATACTGGAGGTGCTTGTTCATATGCAAGCCATGGACATATTTAACATTGTGTATACACCTGGGTGCTTACATTTGCTTAACACGGTAAAAGTAATATTTTATATTAGACCGAATTATCATTACAAAACAGCTGATTTAGTGAGGCAGACACAAGGATGCATGCATACATGCATGCGAGCACACGCAGGGGCAGTGCGCCACAATAGGCAGGCAAGAACAAGACTACGAGCTAGGAAATATGGATGTAAACAGTGCTGCATTTAAAACCCTTTAAAAATCAGCTCTGCGAATGTTTTTATGAGGAAGGAAATGCACTCGACACATTTGTTAGACCTCAGGGGTACACACAGTGCGTTACAGTGACCAGCTCTGAATGTAAACAGAACTTCTTTTTTTTTTATTTTTTGGTTGCATACACAGCACCGTGCAGGCTTTTAGACGCTGACGGTGAAATGAGGACGCTTTCAAAATAATGGCGTAGTTTTTATTCATCAGTTAATATGAAGTAAGAAGAATAAAGTGAAGTTAAGTCAATATTTGCTGCCTGCTCAGACAGAGCAGACCTGGGGGTTGTTACACTAATCACATAACCACAGCTACACATTGGTCTTTTCATTGCTTCGCTCTCTCTCTCTCTCTCTCTCTCTCTCTCTCTCTATCTCTATCTCTCTATCTCTATCTGCTGTTTATTGACCTGCATACAAACTTTAGCAGCAATCGTGGGAAATAATCAGGAGTGTATTTTCCCATTATACACACACACACGTTTGTACACGTGAGCGTACACTGTGAGCGCAGTGTTTAAATGTGTCATGTGCATACTCACTGTGTCAATTCTGTATTATACCCACAACTGAAAAGTGCTGCAGCCTATGATTGATTTTAAAAATGATTGTCATAATGTTTTCTTTTAACTCTCTCCCAGCACACACACACACACACACACACACACACACACACACACACACACATCGTAGATAATGGTGGACTCCACGCTGGTTCAAGTGGGCAAGAATCTGAGCGAAGCCATGAAGATCCTGGAGGATGGACAAGGGTAAGAGTAGAGACTGTTCTTATTGTTGTACTTTAAAAAAAAAAAAACATTGTCGACGTCATTAAATCTGACCTAAAGGTTGTGTGTGTTCAGTGACGGAGCACTTGAATGTGACGTTATATAATATTCCAGACTGGAGCATCTTCAGAGCTTTGTGTGTTTGTGATGTCCATTTGTTTAGAGTGCTGGAGACAGGAACAGAGAGGCGACGTTTCAGCAGAACCAGCATCCCTGGACCCCTGCAGGGAGAGTAAGACACACACACACACACACACACAGTGTGCAGCAGTGCAGTTTTTTTGGTGGAAAGCCTGACCTGAGTGAGCTGTTCAACAGAGAGCTTACATTTTCAAACTAACCTGGTTTGAACAGTGCAAAAAAAACAATATGCATTTGTGATCTTAGGAAGTGTATTTGGGACTGTATTTATGTAGCGTTCTTCTGGTCTTATTAGTATAAGTCACATTCACACACACATATTTTTACAGTCCTTTTTACTAACTTACCTACTAACTCACATTCACACACCGAGTGTGTTGTGTTTTTTCTTTTATTTTGGGTTAAAGGTTGAGGAACTGAAGCTAATCACTGGTTTTCTTTGTGTCTCCTGTGCAGTGGCCAGGATGTAACTACTATACTGCATTTAGTTCATAACCTAATTCATGAAGAGGAAGAGAAAGAGGACAAGTCCAGGCAACAGTAAGTAGAACAAATCAGTGAATAAAAGGGCAGAGTACGTAGTTACAAGTCTACCATTTCATATTCAGGCACTTTTTTCTTTTCTAAAGCTTGTTTAAGCCAAATTCATTAGGAAAAGAAACTCTTTATAATGAGTAAAGAATTCTTCCTGTAACTATTCTGTAAGCTAAGTTAATGCAATCTCTAATGTTTGTGGTCTACTTTAAGATGTGGTGTGTTAGCTGCCATGTCTTTTACCCCTAGTTCCTGGTTATAAAAACACATTTCAGTACTTGCCTGGTGTGTGTGTGTGTGTCTGGTTGTGGACTGTCTAAAAGACCAGATTGCTAGTATGACATTAACTTATCAGGGAACAGAGAGTGGACTGTTGTTGTGACAGTTGCATGAAGAGCTGCTGTGGTGTCTCCAGCAGGATGCAGAATGTGGGTGAACAGGGCCACATGGCGCTGCTGGGTCACAGCCTGGCAGCCTACATCTCAGTGTCGGACAAAGAGCGACTGCGGAAGCTGACCACCCGGATCCTGTCTGACACCACACTGTGGCTCTGCAGACTGTTCAGGTACACCTGTCACTGCAGCACAAACACAACTGGAAACGTAACGGCTTCTTTGACTTCCTTGTAGCTTGTTTGCACAGTGATTGGCTGTGCAAGCGAAGCCTGCATCTCTTTGACACCAGTGCTAATGGGTGGGACGGGGTTGGGATGTTGTTAATTACAGCATTGCACAAACGACATACACAGCACATCAGATATTGAAAACATCTTTGCAAAGAGAGAGAGCAAGTAGCATTTTAGGTTTTAAAAAATATGAGGGTCAAGACAGAAAAAGTATGTTCCAAAAATAGGACTGAACGTTTATAGAACAGTGCTGAAGATAATTTCGAAAATATGCAGGACAATAATCATAAATAATACCTTCAATAAATATGAAATAACTGTTTGATGTTCCATTGTGCTTTGTGTACACAAAGCAGAGCTTAGTAGAGATGCATGGACACACACACAGAAACACAGAAGTATTATACAACTGTAATTTATTGTCTGCCCACATAAAATAAATGATTTGAACTGGATGAAAATCCTTTTATCTCAAATTCTGTAGTTTGACATTTAGTTTTCTTTGTAAATTAAAGTCTGAGTGACTCAACACATCAGTGGATCTTAGTTAATGTCCCTTTCTGTTCTCAGTACTTAGTCTTCGGTCTTGTCCCATCTAATCTGTCTCTCAGGTATGAGAACGGTTCAGCCTACTTCCATGAGGATAACAGGGATGGCCTAGTCAAAGTGTGTCGGCTGGTCATCAATGCCCGCTACGAGGAATATGCCTCAGAGGGATATTCCGTTCTAATCTCCAAACAGCCGGTCATCTACCAGAGCGCGTCCTGCAGGCCTGGTCTGGGACAGCACCTGTGCAGCCAGGTAAGACAGCTTAAGCACATAAACCACGAAGATTAAAGCCCCAGTGTGTGAAAGTTTTAATGTGAATTTGTGTGTGTGTGTGTGCATAGTAGTCATAGTCATACACATTTGAATGTATTTTATCCTGTTCCATACATATTAGAAAGGGATTTTAATGCCAGTCTCTGTGTCTGTAGCTGGGCCTGCCTCTCTCTAGTTTGTGCACAGTCCCATGCAACACCATCTTTGGATCCCAACACCAAATGGTAGGAGAATACAGAAGATAAAGACATATAAGGATGGTATAGTTGTAGCTTATAACGAGCATGATTTTGGCTCGCACCCTTTTTGTCGTTGTTAGGACGTCGCCTTGTTGGACAAACTCATCAGAGAGGACATAGAAGCTGGGAAGCTTCCTCTGCTGTTGATTGCCAATGCAGGTGAATGATAATCAGAGTCCACTCTTTGCACAGTAGATCAACATGTATGAGAATTTTTTCCTGCAGTTAAATATGTTAATTTTAGACCTCAGTGCAGTAACTTTTTTTCCCAGGCACCCCCGCAGCAGGCCATACAGACAAGTTGGGTCGTCTGAGGGACCTGTGTGATCAGTACAACATGTGGCTTCATGTGGAGGGGTGGGTCAGTTATCTCCATCTACAAGAGACTGTCTTAAAGAAATAGTTCCTCATTTTGGGTTCAGATGAGTATCAGCCTCATCTCTGTGCGTTCAGCACACAGTTTAAAAATACACCGCGTACACAAACAGGATGCAGTCAGGCCTGTTAATGAAAATAATACCAATGTGATGACATGAACTCAGCAATTTTGGATCGTTTTTGTAAATGATAGACAACCAGATTCTATAATTCTATAAATGCAAATGAGCGCTGTGATAATTATTACCTGAATGTTGTTTGCTTTTCTTTTTTTTTCTTTCTGCAGGGTCAACCTGGCAACCCTGGCACTGGCTCAGGTCACCTCTGCTATCATGGTAAGCTGATGGTAAAAAATGGCCTCATCCACATTAGATAGATTAGATTAACAGAACAAGGATGTAGAAGTTGTAGAGGATTTGATTCACACACCCAAAATAACATTTTATCGGATTAACAAAAGGCTGCAGCACAAGTTTAAATACTTTTAATAAAGAGAAATTAAATACATCTGCCCTGTCCTGTCCTGACATTATTTACATTATCGTTTTTTATTGCAGTACGTGAGAGAAGTGAGAACATCCTTCTTTCCTCCGTATCATTATTTTCCAATCACTGTGACTCTGCTCCTTCTGTGGATCAGATGCCAACAACCCCACAGTCATTGTGGATCTTCCTTTAACTCTCCTGTCATGTCTTAACAAAGCCATAATGGGACACTTATGTAGAAAGGGACCCAAACCCATTATTTTTTAACAGATAGATAAAGCCAAGAAGGTGATATTCTGGGCTTGAAAAACAGGAGTAATCCAATGTGCACAGTGTGAAAACTTGAAGGAGAAAGAGGGAAGAGTTGGAAGAGAAGAATATCCAGACATCGGAGTCTCCACTCTGCACAGCTACAGACTGGACACTCAGGAAATAGCATCTTATGTTGACTTCTTATGTTCCTCCCCCTCCAGGCAGCCACCAGGAGTGATAGTATGACACTGACACCAGGTCAGTGGCTGGGACTGCCTGCTGTATCCGCTGTCACCCTCTACAGACATGAAGACCCAGCACTAGTAGGCTCATATCATTTCATACCAGTTGCATGTTTTGGTAGCTTTATGGCATTTTTTTTGGGGGGGGGTCGTCTTGGTCACCTGTTAAAGAGATGTATCACCATCACTGTTGTGACCTTTCTCTAAGTCTTAAAGTTTTTAAGAGTATAAAAGTTACACCTAATGCTCACAGAGGACGCTCTCAGCACCCGCTACTTGATCTGCCGAACATCAGATTTGTTATTTCATTTAGATTCGTTTTCAATCTGTTCATCTCATCTTTGTCTTCCTCCACCTGTCTCACTGCTCTGTGTCTCTGTGTTTTGTCTCTCAGTCTCTGGCAGCAGGTTTGACTTCCAGCCAGCCCGTGGAGAAGCTGCGAGCGCTGCCTCTCTGGCTGTCCCTGCAGTATCTCGGTCACAACGGAATCGTCCAGAAGATCAAACACGCCACCGCTCTGGTGAGCCTCACCTAACTTCTTGTTAACACCATGACACCATTTTCATTTTTTTTTTTTTTTTTTTACATTTCTGTTTGCCTACAGATTAAACAAACCAGACACAACATGCTTGTTGGAGGGATTATGTGCCGGAACTGTTTCTTGGCAAACAACAGTCAGGCACAGTCACTGTGGACAGCCAGGTTTGGTACCATTGTGCCTGTACATAGACCAAAACCAGAACCTGTGCTCGCTCACCATGATTTGATAACCTGTGCTGTACTTAGAAACACTGCACAGGAACACTGAATGGATAAACTGTGTTTATCAGGAAATAGTTCCAGCTAACCATAAACCATAATTTTAATGCTTGTCTTTAAACAAAAGAGATACTGTGTGCCAGTTACTGTACGTGAGGTGTTGCTAGATGCAGTTTTGAACTTTTAACAGAGCCAGGCTTGCCCTGCCTCCTGTCTTTATGCTAGACTAACTGCATCCTGACTTCAGTACACACACACACACACACACACACACACACACACACACAGGAAATGTTATCAATGTATTCATCCCACTGTCAGAGAGAAAGCAAACAAGCACATTGCCGAACAAGCTGAACAAGTCTAAACAGTTTCAACAAAAACATGTTTTCAGAAATGAAACGTCCTTACATTATATTGCAATAACATTTTGTGCATTTCACCTTTAATGTTTCCACTCTAGAGCCAGCAGCTCCTGCAGAAACTAAAGTCTCTGGCCTCTATCAAAACATCGGTAGGTGATCTCTTTATGTTCCTCTCCATTAATAATAACATAACATCTGCCATGATAAAAGGCTATCTGCACAGTCTTGAGATATTTTAATGGGAAATAGGTCAGGGATACTACACACGGATTAGTAATCGTTACTATTTTATAAGTCACCACAAAATATTTGTAATATAATCTGTCAGCATGCTGTGTACATTCATACTCTGCCCCCTTTGCCCATTCATTGTACCTCAATAAGAACAAAGCCCTGTGTATTAGTGTCATAGTGCTGCAGTCACTTATTCACATCGCTGCCCACGTCATGCTGTCCAGCCTGTATGAATGCCTGAAAGACAAACTTTAGAAAATAATTCATCCCAAAGGAGAACATTGTAGACGTCATGATCAAAGTATAAATTTGCAAAAAAAAAAAAAAAAATTAATGAAAAATACCTTCTATCTATGTAAATACTCCTCAGATTTATGCTCAGATCTGAATTTGGCCTCTAGCCTCATGGTGGTAAACTGGTGGCAATGGTTTCTAATTCAGAAGCATCTGCGACCAGTGACACTCACTCTAATATAATACTTTCAAAACACACAAACTGAAGAGCAGCTTATGTGAAAATCTGATATTTACAGCCATTATATACTAGAGGAACAGGATTTTGGTGCATTTGGCTCATAGATCATTATTAATTTCCACTCACTCATGAAGTTCAAACACACATGTTGACACAGAAACGTTGCTTAATTAACTGCGTAATGGGCAGCTTAGGTGTTGTTTGTTGTTGTGTTTGGTGAGAAAGTTTACAGGAGCACCAGGCATCAGAACCTCTTCATACATAAATAAATAAATGTGGAACTTGTTACATGAAGAAATGACCTCCAGATGTTCAAAGAAAAAAAAAAAAAAAACAACATTTGTGTTTATAGGATGTGCTTGAGACAGAGATCTCTCTCGTCGAGGCCTTGACCATGGTAACATCAGAGCTGTGTGATACTCTTTAACAGTCTCAGGGGCACAGCTTAAAGCTTGTTCACTGCCATCCACCAAAGGCAAACACTGTATCCATACAGTCACTCAGATGTAATACTAGGCTAACTGCATGATACATTAACACTACTGGAAACAAGATGCAGTGAACAATCAGTGTTGGGGGATCAGAGTCATGACACAGTGGTACTCAACCTCACTGTAGCTGTAGGTGAAAGAAGGATGGGCTTCAGTTTTATCCTAGTCACATTCACAGAAGTTTGAGAGTTTAGTACCACTGAGTCTGCAGGTGTCTGTGTGAGTTGTTCTCTGTATGTGTGTGTGTGTGTGTGTGTGTGTGTGTGTGTAGCTGTAGTTATAGTCAGTGTGGGTTACCTTGGTTCCAGGGCGTGGTGTCGCCGATCCCGCCCATCTCCGGGGCTTCACTGCGGGACGTTCTGGGCTCTCTCATGCTCTCTATTGTAGGTGGGCCTATGCCTCTGCCCGTCTCCCTCACTCCCCCCCTTCCCCTTTGTCCTCCCTTCTCTTCCTTTTCTTTCTCCCTGTCACTCCTGACCATTTTCCTTCACCCACATCAGCTCAGCGGTGTTTGGGTCTCCATTGGCTGATGGACTGTTCACTTCTTCCTAATTGTTTAGGATGTGGACCACTCAGGCATGTTCTTTGAGGTACTTCAGGGAATGCCTCTCCACACTCATTATGTTTTGTTACCTTTGGAAGAAATACAAGGGTCATGAATAATTAATGAATGTGTCACATGCTGTTGCATCTGATTACTTCCTTTAGTTTAAAATCTGCAACATGAACGTATTCTCACTCTCTTCACAATGGTGTCCCATTGATTCTCAGGGGTGTGTTGTCCCTCTGCTGCGTCCTCCCAAAGTCCTCGACCGGTTCCTCAGTTTCGCTGAGGTTCAGTAAGAATTGGCTGTTGTGCACTACAGTGACAGGTCCCTAACCTCTGACAAGCAGGTTCTCTCATCGCTGTTGGTGATCCAGCCGGTCACTACACACATGACCCACCCTGACCCCCTGAGTATTGGCAGTCAGAAAGTGCAGTATCCAGGCACGTGAAGGAGGTGTTAAGTCCCCGGCCCATGAGCTTAGGAGCCATTCTGAACCACTGTATGTCAGATATTTTTCTGTGATTCGAGCAGGTCTATTGTGCCCCTGGTTGGGAAGTCAACAGAACCAATCCGATCTTTGTAGACATGGTCGAGAATGGGGACATTATCTTTCTAGCCACCTGGCTACACAACTAAACAGCTACACCTTCCAGGAGGAGGTGGTCCTCCAACTCAAAAAGACATTCCTATGTGTGTTGGTATTTACTTCATAGTCCCTCCAGCATGTTTTGTCTCTAGCCTACGGTTTCCTCCCACTCGGAGGAACCTGGAATGCTTCCACAGGGAGGTGACTGGCAAGCATCCTAATCAGATGCCCCAAAGACATCAAGTGACCCCTTTCAACATGAAGGGCAAATGCTCCCAATTAAAACAAACCCCTTTAGTTTTTAAGTCCAGAGCAACTCATACTGGGATCCTCTTGATTTCTAATGAAATGAAATGCAGCTATAATGACCATCACCCATTCTCTGTTGTCTAGGTAGCACTGTGGGTTGCCTTTTGTGTTTGTTCCTTAGCAGTGAATGTTGTGTGTATATCTTTGGTATCCAGGAGACCAGGCCCATAGCATACATCCTCTGTATAAGTATTGAAAGATAACGATTTACTTAAGATAATTATTTAAAGTTTACCAGGATCTAGTCTTAGACCAACCTCAGTTGTGTGGGACTGTCTTAAATCTTGTGTGGTAAACTTTTAACAACAGATGTTTGGTATTGTGTTTGAGGCATCTTACCTGGTGGTATTTTGTTTTCTCCATTGTTTTTTTGTTGTTGTTGTTTGTTCTTCTTTGTTTACATCACTGTTTGGTCTTCCTGCTTGGTTGAAAACATCTTAGTAGTTGGATGTATGGGCTTCTTCTTGAACCTTGAGGTGTCTGTTTTAGCTGTGCCTATTGTTAACTCCTGGATCCTGTCTTGTCCGATGCTTCAACTAGTTTATCCTGTGGTTGAATACTTTTGATTAGTTAAGAATTAAGTTTATCCCTCTTTACTGGCCTCTGATTCTGGTCTGTGGGGTCCACCTCAAAAACCCTGGAGAAGAGGCCATCTCAGCTGGTGCCTGTGCCTCAGCCCACCAACAGACTAACTACAGTCGATAAACTGAAACCCTTAAGGTCTTGGTATGCTTCAAACAAACTGCGATCATGTTCAGAGGTAAAAGTATTTATATGTGTTCCAAATGGCCACACTCAAAGGTGAGGCCAATACAGAGGGCCAGGGTGAGAGAGAAGTTCTGACCCGTGTACTTTCACACCTGTACACACCTGGCCAGTCACTGCGTAAAGTGGGTGTGACCGTCAGATGATTTGTTGGTGTTGTGGGACACTTCCATCAGGGAAAATGGGGGCTTCAGATGCTGTTGATACTGATCCCTGAGCCCTTTGTTTGAGGCATACTGAAGCCTTGAGACATGGCCTGGAGGAAATAACCATTTGTCTCTTATAATGTGTAAAACATATTACAGTTCTTTTTTCTGTTTTCTAACTTGACAACACCACAGATGCACGTGAATTATTCATGACCCTCGCATCAACACCCCAGAAACGCTAGCCTTCATTTCAGCCCCACCCAGGCATGATGCTTGCCTTAACTTAACTCACCTGGATGCCATCAGTGATAGGCTTCACTATGGGTTGTATTTCCTGTTTTTGTGCTGTACCGCATGTAACTTCAATGAGATCAGTTATTTTTTTTAAAACTGAATCTGATTCCGGTTAATTGGCATAGCTCAATTTGACTCAGATATTAAGATAATGCTTAACAGGAGACAACAGCCCTGGGTGATATACTCCAAAACACAAGTATATCCAGGTACTGCCTGCATCAGTAACCTGGTTGCATGGTTGGAATGATTATAAGTTGGAATATTTTACAGTGATAATGGAGTAAATTGCAGTGCCCAATGCCACATATTGATCTGTTTCCGTAATTTAGTTTTGATTTAAACGAAGTGTCGGCTCAGGCACTGTGTAAATCTTCAAATCTGGAGCCGTAGCTTTGGTTTGGGCTGCTCCATACCGCTGAGAGGCAAGGACCGGGCACCGCCACTTCCATACAGAGCGGTTTGACAATTCAAACAAAACCTGTATGTGACATACAGTTACAGTTACCATGGATATAACATATAGTGGCTTCAGTGGGCATGGACACAGAGCAGACTCTTAAATACATGTTTACATCGCAACCTTTCAACTTACAGCAGCTGTTTTGCATGTCATAAAGAATACCACTTGAGTAGTATGATTCTAATGAACGTCTCAGATGCCTGATTGATTGTCTTTGTGTGTCCAACAGGTGGAGGATGAACTCAGCTCTCCTGTGGTGCTGTTCAAGTTTTCCCAGGAAATGAGTGCTGGTAAGCTTCTCACTTGATACCATCCTCCACTGCAGTCTTCTGCTGTGTTCTATTCAAAGTTGGAGGTCGGTCCTGTCCTTAGGGTGGATGAGCTGAGATCTTAAGGTGCTGAATCTTTTGATGAAGGAGACCATAAGAAGCACTTGAAAGCTTCCATACTCAAAAAAAATGTTTTGAATGATGATGAGTTATTATTGAGATAATACCAGGGTAATAAATCATTTTCCTTTGTGCTGTGTTTTTAAGGATCCAGTGGGGGTTCAGTGGAGGGTTACTGTACTGGGGAGAAAGAGGTCATTGATGCCTTCAACAGATGGGTGAGTGTTTTTTCTTCTTAAGCATGTATGTAACTAGTATTTTTGTGCCTCTGGTAGTTAATTCTGCACTAATCAATATTTTATATATTAACAATGGATCAAATGATTATGTGTAATGTAAAGGGAATAGCTCATAATGTCAAATCCACAGAGAATTATAACCAACTGTGCAGTTCCTCTCAGCACCAGCAAATTTTTTTTTTCTCTTTTAACTATTTTGACTTTATAACCTCATTTCCATCATCTGATAGACAGGCAGCTGTTGTCGATTCATGTATTCATTGTAAATGTTCCTGGGTGTATGTAGCTGGGTGAACAGCTAGCCCAGTTGGTTCCCACCAGTGGAGTAGATGTGGTGGAACTTGAAGACGAGGGTACCTGTGTTCGCTTCAGCCCCCTCCAGACTGCTGCAGGTAACATGAACTCACAGACACACAAACACAACATTTTGCCTCGAAGGATTTTTAATATCGTTACATATTGTCAGCAAGAGTTAAACCCTCACTGCGTCTGTGACTTCTCCCTCCCACCCAGTCCTAGGGACCCAGCAGGAGGATGTTGAGGAACTGGCGGAGAAGTTGATGGAGCTCGTGCCTGTGATGAGCTCCACAATGTGCCTCAGACAGGACTTCAAAGAGGAGACCCACCAACACTCTGCCTCACTCATATACATAGAGGAGCTCAGCTGGCCTGGCCTGGGCGCTGTCCGGTAAGGCTGCATAGCCTTAAGGACGTGAAGGGTTTTGTAGTTCAGGCCAGAAAATTCTTATCATTCTTCTTATCTATTAAGTCAGCTGAGTGGTCATTCAATTCAGTGTTCAGCGGCAGAATATTTCCTAAGTAAATCCATCACCGATGTGATCCAGTAGAATTCAAACGTGGGATTGTAACGGGTGTGTTGTTGTTGTTCAGGTATGAGCCTCAGGATGAAGGGCTGGATGAGAGCAGGAGGAAGCAGGAGCTGGAAAAAATGAACACCGAGCTGCTGAAGAAACTGCAGGACCTTGACACTGACATCGTCTTCTCCACTGGTTAGTACTGCTTCACCTCTGAGAGAACCTTTGAACAGTGTGACGCACTGAATGTATCTCACTAAACTTTTCTATTATTTCGCTCCTTTTTTCCGTCTCCACCTTTATCCCCAGGTCCTGAGTTTGGGACAGAGGAGGACTGTATCTTTGTGGGCATGGTGACTGAGGATGTCGATGTTTCAGAGCTAGTGGATACCATAGCTGCTCTGGGGAGGGACATAGAGGAAAGCGGAAGGGTAACGGCTGTGTTTATTTTCTATGACAGGGGTTGCTACCCCCAGCAGCACTGCGCAAACATTCTGAAGCTAAAAAAGCATTTTTAGACAAACAGGACAAAATGAACTTTGTTTTGAGACCTGTTTCTGCCTTAGCGATACACTCTCGTGAGATCTGGCAACACATGTCTCTTCTCTTCCTGTAAGACATCATGTACAGGTGCAGAGAAAAAAATTGAATTCGATTATTTTTCCTGTGTAGCTATTGGAGAACATGACGGAGGTGGTGAGGAAAGGCATCCAGGAGGCAGAGCTGCAGCTGCAAAAGGCCAATGAGGAGAAACTCATGGAGGAGGTGTGTGTGTGTGCTACATTGATTGTTAGTTTTGGGGATGTGTGTAAAGGTGCGTTCAGACCAAACAACCAGCAAATTTTTTGCGTTATTTGTGAAAACATCTGCTGCTACTGTTTTTGGAGCATTTCGCAATCCGCAAATATTTGGCCCTAACAGCCAATGGGAGTCCTCCTTCTAGAAAAGGAGGAGGGGCTTACTTCCAAAGATACCACACACATTTAACCATGACCAAAATAACCACTATTGTTGCTTTGCACCGGAAAGCCAGCTGTGCTAATGTTTGCACTAACTGGTGAAGGCAGCTAACTCTAGTGCTAACTTGACTTGTAGTAAAGTACAACCGACAGCTGGAATCATCTGCTAGTGAATATACAAATCCAATCCATTGCCATGTTTGACCTCTTGTGTGTCTTTGTGTTATAGGGGATGTTGAGACAGCTTCCTCTGGTTGGCTCTGTTTTAAACTGGTTCTCTCCAGTTCAAAGCTCTATAAAGGGAAGGACCTTTAACCTCGCTGCAGGTACTGTGTGTGTGTGTCGCTGCATGATGACACTGCATTCTGTTGGGACACTGACACATGACACTCTGAAGTCACTTTAATGTCAAATCAGGTGCAACTTTTCAAGCCAGTGATGAACCTGAAGCCACCCAGACATTGTCTTATCTGGAGGCGTTTCCAAAATGATAAGAGAGGAGACTCTGGTACTTCCTTAAAAAATATCATGTGACTTGTCTGCTGAAATGTATCAGATATAGACATTGTTATATCTCAAGTACACAAATCCTTGAAATAACAGATCTCCAGAATCCAGCAGTACGGAAGAGAGGAGGCCAGTGACTGATCCTGGATCAGTGTCGGTGTATTTTAGTAACGATTTAACACCAGAATCATTTGCTGAATTGGCTCTGAACAGCCACAGGAGGGCTTGTAGGCTGAGTGAGGGAGGAAGGCATTTCATCTTTTTTTTTAACAACACTGTGCAACTTTTTTTTGGCCCGAGGTAGTCAGGTCAGTTTACATATGATACGACCATTCTGGATAGATGTAGGCATTTTTTATCTGCTCAGCACTTCTGGAAAAAAGAAGGACTCAACAGAAGAAGAGCCCTGCAGTGGAATGGCTGTAATTTAATATTTCTCCAGTAATTAGCTTAGATGCTCCAAAGGTGAACATTTAGGACTAGCCCAAATTCAGATTCCCTCAGTTGGAGCTTATACTAAAAATATATATGATATATATGTGACATGCCATATATGCCATGTTTTTGAAAATTGTGAAAACAGAGCAGATATAATGTGAAAGATAGCACCTTTTAAAACTTACTGACTGTACATGAATGTTCATTGTCATTTACATTTTTAGTGCTACGTACATGGCTGTAACCATAGCACTGTGTGCATTATGCTAATATGCTCTTGTGAAAAGTATGTAAATGTTTGTTAGTGTATGTATGTAACACACATGTGCATGTTAATGGCGTGTGTCCATAGGTTCCCTGGACTCCTCAGAGGTGACATACACCACTAAGGCCCAGACAGGCAGGCCATCCATGCAAGACACCTCCACCTCCTCATTAAAGAGATTTCCAGGTAGGATGGACCATGTCTGTTGCTGTTGCAGCTGTTGTTTTTTTTTTGACCATTGGTATTGTCAGTGAAACTGAACGCCAACAGATATTTCAAATTAAAAGCCTAACAGTAAAGGAAGAGATTAAACTCTTTAAGCTAATTGAAGGCTTTTCGTGTGAAACATCTGTTGGAAGTGATGGAATTCATCTGCACCCCTATGAAAAATATTTTATTCTGTAGGCTTGGAGACATTAGGGAGTATCTCGGTGATATCTGGCAAAATACATAGTAATTGGCGAGCCAACAGCAAGCATTCTAGCCAAGGTTGCACATCATTTAATTCAGGAGAGGGTTACTAAAGTTGGAATAAGCTCCCTGAGTTGTTTTTGTATCAAGACAACATCACTTCCAACTTTGCAACAGCGGTTTTTGGACAGAGCTTCTAAAAATTCTCAAAATAGAGAAACATTTGTCTTCGCAGTCACAAATATTTTCTCATCCATTTCTGTGTTCAAGAATGTCTTCCCCTCTGTAGCTTCAGTTTAGCTCGTGGATGTTAGATAGCTCTGTTACCAGTAACACTCACAGAATTTGGGGTATTTATGGGAAATGATATCACACTCACCTCATTCACTTCCTGTCTTTATGTTCCCTCACAGGTCAGAGGTTGTTCCGGCGCTCAGGGGCGAGCTCCGACTCCTTTAGTGAGACCAGCTCCGTCGGACAGGCTGATGAGCTAGCCAGAGAAGAGAGCACCACTGTGAGCAGCCCCATCCACCCGCCCACCTCTCCACCTGCACCAGAGGAGGACTCGCACACTGCAGGCGACGTCTCACCGGAGAGAATCCAGGAGTCTTCTGAGCAGGTGCACACACAGGTGGAGACTGTGGAGGCCTCAGAGGAGAGGCAACCTGACGGCCCAGAGGTGGAGCAGAGCGGGAGATAGGACAACTCCCCCGCTTAGGTGTCCTCCAACCGTCCTCTGAATGGTACCAGCCTAACAGATGTTTTAAAAGAAAAGGCGTAATTACATTATGAATCCAAATTCCAGTTTTGAGTAGAAAACCGAAGGAGCTTGATTTGGCCGTTTGTCTGCATTTCATATTTCAGGATAGCAAGGATGTCAAAGTTCATGGAAGAATCCACCACTGGGTTACACTTACACTGTACCCAGAGCAGGTTGGGTGGATTCTTCCTTTAAATTTAGGATTAAACAGAGTTCAGAGTGAGATTCAGCCCAGCACCGTGTTGATTGTTACTCTGATTTCTCTGTCAGGTGATGACGTCGGGCGGAGCAGCCATATTGCACACAGAATGTTTTTAGATTTAAGGAGAAATATGATTGTTTAACACTCCATTCACATTCAACTGGATATGAAGCAGCTCAACATTAAAGCCACAAGCGTTGCTAGATTCCCCCATGTAAATAGTCTACACAGGAAATATATTTAACTCGTCCAATTACTCACTATAATAATTTATAATAAAAATAAATCTGTATAGGAGGAGTAGAATATCATCTTCTATTTCATTAATAATGGCTACTAATAACAACACTCCCTTCGTGTGTGCACTGCCCCGCAATGCTATGACTGGGTATTAGAGTCACTGCTGGGGAAAAAAGAAATCTCAAATAAAAAAAAATTAAGGTGGATGAAATGCAATGATCACAAAAGTGTCACAAATTTACAAGAATAAAGCCACAGTGTTTCAATGGAAAAGTCATGATATTACAAAATAAAGGTACAATTCTTCAAGAAAAAGTCACAATATTACAAGAGAAAGCTGTAAATTTACAAGTAAAAGTAAATGAGGAAAAACATGAAATTGAAAGAGTTGTTAAAAAAAACAGACTGTTAACACAACAGTTTTACAAGATAAAATTGTAATTTTACAGTAATTGGTCATATAAAAGTTAAGCTGTTATTTTACCATAAAAAAAGTGATTATAAGATAAAGTTGTAATTGTGATCATTTGAGATCGAGCTGTGACTTTTTGAGGATAGTAAAGACATTACAAGAGCAAGTTGTATTTTAATAAGTCATATTTTGAATAACAGAATAAGAGAAATAGAATTAGACTTTTCATGATCAGTCTTTCTTGTTGAATTCTGAAATACGACCCTTTCTCCTGAAATTACGGCTCCTGATGTCATGACTTTTTTTTTCTTGAAATTATCAAAATATTAAGTCCATTCTCAAAATCTCAGAGCTCTTTTACAACAGTGGCCCTAATACTCTGTCGCTGTAGCTGGCGTCAGAGTCATATTATCTTTTTTTAATTTGTATGTAAATGTATTTTTGATCTCTGTCTCTGATGCGACCTGAGCAGAGGAGCGTTGCTTGGCGTTTATTTACTGTATGTGGAATATTTCTTTGCCAAAAACATCCTGCCAGACCTGGGTCAAAATACTGCCTGTCCTGCATTAGCCTTTAAATATTTTTTAAGTGCCATATTAGAGGGCCAAACAGTTGGGGTTTTTGTTTGTTTGTTTGTTTGTCCTTTTTTTGCACTTTTTTGAACGACTCATTTGATTCTGTGAGGTTTGGAAATTCACGACCTGACACTAACATCCCATCTGTCGCTCTCGTCCATTTGAAATCCTTTGGTCTATATAATCACCGGCAGCACAGGCCGACTGTGAGCACGTTCTGGTTTACCTGACTGTAGATTTTAAGGGAGATGTTAAAGACCCCTAAATACACTGTGTGGTTTTGTCCTGTCACCGTATGAAAGTCAGTGGGTCACAAGAGAAACGTAGTGTTCAAAGTAAATGGTTGTCCTAGATTTGACTGTGAGACACTCAAAGACGACACCAAAGACAGCCTGCTTCCTTCTGACAGTATCAGAAATACAGGAGCAAACTCTCGCCATGACCCATGTCTACAAGCCAACCAATCAGAATACAGGATGAAATGACACAAAACACATATTACACCGTACAGTCTGACACATGGGACCGAGGTTGTTGCAGACCATCTCACAGAGTCAGACATGTATCAGACCGGTAAGATCACTGTTACTGCTGTTACTGTCTCTGTTAATGTCTCTGCATGCACATGCTCTAGAGACGCTGGGGCAGGCAGCTGCCAAGTGAGGCGCCCGGGGAGCTGGGGTGGATCGGTGCCTTCCTCAGGGGCACCACAGCCCATGGTCGCAGAGGCAGGGGAGGCCACCACCGTATCCATTTCATTTTTTTTGCGCTTGGTCGAGATATCGAACCCACGACCCTCTGAACTCAGGCCGGTCCAAAGTCCAAAGCCGCACTCTGCCCCCAAGGTTCTGGCAAAGAAAACGTGGGAAAAACAGGGAGTAGAAGTGTGCGCACTTATTTTTGAAACTCTGATTGGAAACTTTTGTTAACAACATGATCAATAGCTTCTCATCGGCCTGGGATTATAGTTGTTTTATATGCCATGTGGAATTGAAAGGGCCTGAATGTAAAACCATACAGGGGAAAAAATTCTACAGATGAAAGCAGAAACACAAATTTTGGTGCTTGTGGAACATTTATAACAATATAACAATAGAAGTAATAAAATGTGGATTAAATACAGCGGTTTAATAAGGAATGAACACAGTGGGAATGAAGATTGAGTGGATTTCAGCTTTATTGCACTTGTTCTGTAGATAATTACTTTACTACTGTTCTTTATTTAAATTCTTATATGGTGTAAATGAAGCAGAATCTTCTTAACGATTATTTTTGTTATGTGATTATAATGCAAAGCTGAATCAATAACTTTCTAACCTTACAGGAACATGTTTGATGAAGAACTTTTGGTTTTGATGTGAAATGTCCTGGACTGTCCCGCCTCTGCCTCTGTCTCTGTCTGAATGATGGATTGCACTGAATTAGCAGAATCCTTCCTCTTGAATGTTTTCTACAGTTAGTTTATGGTACAGATGGACGCTGACATGTGTGGTGTAAATTCTGTCTCTCAACAGATTAAATTCTAAGTTTTCTAGTCTTAATCTATCGCCATGGCTTTCTGTAGTTGTTAGAAATCTAAAAGTATCTCTCCATCTGATTTTCATTCCTCACCTATACAGTTGTAAGTTGGTTCAGTCAATGCAACTGGCATGCTAACGGTTTAGTTAGTCAGCATACATACATCCTAAATACATCTGATTGTAATTGTACTCGAGCCCCAGATGTTTGACAAACAGCAATAAATGAAGATGAGTTTTAGCAGCAGAAACTGAAACTGCCATAAAATTCAAAGGCAGCCGGTTTGAGGAATGAATGAGACATTCTGAACTCAAACCAAAGTGACTTCGCCCTTGGCCACTGGACAAACATTAAAAATGATGCGTTACAGAAACTAGCTGTTCATTTTCCTGCCAGCAGATATACCCTGAATCAGTCTGACAGCAACCAATCACACTCTATATTTTATACTAATTTTATAAAAAAAAAAAAAAAGCTCATGTGATAATAGCTTATGGGAACATCATTTTAAGAACATCTACAGTAAATATCTGTATTTAAAAAATCTCTGCAGAGTAACTTAATTTTTTTTTTTACTGTCATTTTGAAATTTTTCATTGAATTCACTGTAGTTTAACATTCAAGATAATTAAGCAATTAAACAATCCTCTTATACAACTATCATTTCCTGTTTAATTAATTTGCAGATTACAGACCTTATTTTATGGTTAATTTTTTTTAAAAGAAATAATTTACTGTGTTTTTACAGCATTTACACTGAGTCTAAAATAATGAGTGATTTTTTTTTTAATTGAGTTGCTTTTATCTAAAATAGATTAGCAACTAATGATGATTCAGTGAAAACAATTAATAAAATAACAATCATATCACACTTCATATCCTGTTAATCTAAACGCTGTCGGCTAGTTGTGTTGAGTTCTTTGAATGTCAAGTATATGCCTTCAGGCTCTTCTTTTTATGAACAGGCCACTTCCTCTGGTTGAACTGTTAATTTAATGGTTGGTCTGCTTTAATACCTGAGGGCATATTCAACAGATACAGAGGAGCTTTTTATTTGATTGATTTGTTGATTCCTTTACAGTCTCTTGGTGTAGTCTTAACTCAAAGCTGCAAGACTAAAATTCATTAATGGATAAAATGAAAAAGGGAATGACTTCAGAGAATTAGCAGTGATTGAGACTGGTGTGTTGCAAAACCAAACATATTTTATATTAAATCATGAACTCAGTAAGTTGCTGCTGTATTATCATCATTTTCCTTATTAGTCTGAGTAACAGGTCAAACGTTAATAACGTTATTATTGTTGCTACAACTAGTGAAAAAAACTTTATCACAAACTTTATCACAAATAATAATGAATTCTGCAAATCCCAGAGTATGAAGGAGATTCAATATAATACTTAAAATAAATATAATGAACTCGCCAGAAAAAAAAGAGAACAACCCACGAGTATGTCAGTGGGTGTATTAAGTTGTATTACTAAAAGAGTAAAAGTCGTTCTCCATTTGCTACAGCAAAAACTGAATCGAATCTGCGGTTCCTGGAAAGGTCAGAAACTACTGACGTAAAACGTCTGCCATTACTCTTTGGGAAATGTAGTTTTCTTTCCCTCAAAACTCTCTCAAAGCAATTCCTTCCGCTTTTGAATAAGACTTCATCTCCCAGAGGTCACCGCGAGTCGCACGTCGACTGACGGGGCGCATTAGCTCACGCGGACTGTCTCTGGGAGTGCTGAGTCGAATATCCTCTCTGTCGTCCGTGCCGATAGAAGCCGGTGGTTTCATTTCACCTGAGTCGGAGACAAAACATTACACTTCGAGTTGGGACGCTCTCGATTACTCCCGATTACCTTAACGTCGGGTTCTGGGCGGACACCTACGTGGACCAAGAACTGCGTAGCTCAAATCTCACAGAAGTGAAAATCCAAGACCCACGATGGACCCGAGAGACACTGCCCCTGATTCCTGGGAACAAGAGGACGATGTGGAGGCCACAATCGACGGACAACTTGAACCAGCATTCACAACCCTAAATGTGAACGCTAAACCGTTTGTGCCCAATGTAAACGCCGCTGAATTTGTTCCGGCTTTTGCCATGAAAGCACACTCGGAAAATCTCGATTCCGCTGGTAAGTTCACAGTCACGTTGGGGAGCTGCGTTAGCTAGCAGTTAGCTAACCGTTAACAGGCGCCCGGGCTGGGTAGTTGCTAGCTCACTAGCCACTCTACAGGCACGCGTTTCTTGAAGCGCCACGAACTAGCTAGCTGCTGTGACGGTTAGTGTAGCAGTAATTTACATGGTGCGCCCTACGCTTTGTAACTTTAACTAAAACACGCACCTCCTGCTAATGAGAATCAGGGATTCGGTTGTTCACTAGTGTTATATTGCTTGTTGGACACTGTCATAAGTGTCTAAAAAGTCATCAACCCAACCGGCATTAGCTTGTTAACACCAACCCAGCGGTAGCCAGCTAGCATGTTCGTTAGTGGTGCGGTTTCACAACTAAGCACCGAATGAACTCGTTTCGCTCAGCAATTAGGTGATGAGCGCTAACCAAGAACTGCCTATTCTTTAACCAGTAAATGGAGCCAATCAAGAGGGTTCTTCAAACATTTCTATTGTTTTCTAACACCCCCAGCTTCACCTGATTATTATAGTTAAGCTTTTATTTGGCAAGAAATTAGTGGGGACGTGAGTGTCTGGTGTGACGTGGATGTACTGACACACTGCTGAAATGTGTCATTGAAAACCGCGTGAAGGCGGACTAGAGACCTGGACGAGGCTGAATGCAGTCATAACAGTCACCTCAGGAAGCCATTATTATTATTTCACATTAGCACGTCGTGTGTCTGCTGAACTTTAATAAACTGTTTGACAGACTGTGCTGCTTACGTTGAGCATGTCAGTGGCTTCAAAACCTTCCACTATTGTCCCCACAAACACCATCCGTGGACAGTGATACCAAATGGAAGTGTAGACATGCTTGACATGAGAAACTGGCTCTAATGTCTTCCTCTGGCCTTGACTTAAGGTGGCCTTCGAAGGTGAATCTGCTTATATAGAAGATACTCTTGTTTTCTCCCCCCCCCCCCCCCTCAGTCAGTTTAGGAATTCCTTAAATTCCTGCACTTTTTGTTTAACAGAAATCAGCCTACGGGCCGTAGTTCATGCAGTTGGATTTAAACATGAACTCCTTTATTGAATTATTGTTTGTCTTTGTTTTTTTTCAGTTGCTGTTGAAAAAATATCCACCATGGAGGTGTCAGAAAGCACTGGTATGTATGGAGTCTGTGTTTGAGCTGGGCTCCCTCTGTGCTGTGTGTAACATACATGCTGTTACTGCTCACCTTATTGTCCTGACCTGTGTGGGCCCACACTGACCACATAGGATTAACAAAGCCTGAAGGGACAGAGGCCTAATTACAGAAGTTCAGTTTGCCTGAAAGCTGCATCCCCCCGCCCCCCTCTCTGTGGACTTTTAGCAGTATTAGCTTAATGCATCTACATCTGCCACAGGGAGCCTTTATGCAAATTAAAACCTGAGTCCACAGTGTATGACCAGAAACTAACTGAACAGTGAGTTTCATTACAGATTAGCATCAGTTTGGTCTTCTGTTGTGTGGGTCTGTCACATTCACTGAAGCCCTGTTCAACGTATCTCTGGTGATCTGATCACAGGTGGACAGCTCTAAGTGTGAATGCACCCAAAATGCATTGAGGATGCATTTGAGATCCCATCACTCAGGCCACACTCAGAGGGCCTGGTCTTAGCCACACATGGCCACATTCTTTTAGGAGTGTGAACACAAATGTGTCCTGGACCACACTGAAGGACCATCTACTCAGCTGACGTCCTGTGGAAGCTGATGAACATTCTCAGCCCTAAACAAGTACAAGTCGTAAAGATAATGTAGACTGGTATTTCCCACCATAGCTAACATTTTTAAAAAGCCCATATACATATGTGTTACGAATGTGTCAAATAACATTTGCATTTGTTTTTTTCTGCAATATACCAAGCAATAGACTCAGTCTGTTATAGCTGTAGTGCTGCCAGGTGCTTAACCACTTTTTTTTTGTCCAAGTGTAGAAATACAGTATTCATCAGTTCATATAATCTCGTTTGAAAAAAAAAAAAAAAAAAAAATATATATATATATATATATATATATTTATTTTTTTTAAGGGGATGATCCACTCATCACTAAAGCGTACGTCAGTAATAGAGCCAATAACAACAAATAGAATGGTCAGAGTTGTCATATTAATATATATGAGTTGAATGGATTGATTCATTACATCAAGTCATTGCTTTGAGTTACGTGCAAGAGCTGCCGGACAGCTTGCGCTGTAAGTTAATGAAATCATTCAAACACTACTTGTGTTCCCTGCCGTCTCTCCCGCTGCTACCAACACATTTGGTCTTTGTGCTCAGTGCTCAGTGGAGACGTATGTGGAGGCACACTTTTAATGGCAGGTGTGAATGGACATAAGCTGTCCACTTATGACTGGACCACTGGACTGTTTGATTATCGCTTTAAGCAGACATGGCTTTACTTCAGTGGGAGATAACACAACAAAACGTACAGTAGCACTTCAGAGGCCTGCAATGAACCCCCACCATTCAGAATCAGTTGAGTTGTAAACTGGTGACATGTGATTATTATCAACAATGGTTGTTCTTCTTACAGTATGATGTCTGTCTGTAGTAGTGTGTTGCTGCATTTTATATATATATATAATTAGAAATAGGAAAATATTGAACAGATAACACAAACACGAAAAACTTACTATCGAGCCCAACAGTACATACAGCAGCTGTGCTGGTGGTGTTATTTGGTCATTCAAATAAACGCACCAGGACAAATGTCTATAGTATTTGTTTTCCACTTGTTGTGTGGAAACACTATAACATCACAGAGAAACGGAAGCAGAGACATGGTTGGACGTTGGCAGCTGACGACGGCAGCAGTCGAGGCGTGGCCACCTTGACTGGGTCATAAACCTTGTTGACTGTGCACACATCAGGCTGCGTCCTGTAGCACGCGTTGTAAATTGAGAGTTCAAAGAAAATATATTCATGTTACTGTTTAGAAGTAGTAACAGATTTCTTTCCTTGTTGAAATCTGCACAATCTGTATATAAGGCAAAGATTTTACACTGAGCCTCATGTGGCAGCCTGTACAGTGTCACCCCCCCCCCCCCCCCCCAATCCTTAAAAGGTCGCCGGCCTAAAACGTCTGGAACCCATCGTGTGTTCGTCTCTGTCATAGGCTACTTTTGGGGGACACATTTCAGACTAAAGACCAGTTAACTGGGGACAAAGACTGATTTTGGAGTCAGTGGTTAGGGTTAGGAAGGCAAGCAGTGGTTAGGGAAAGTCTTCAGGAAATGAATGCAAGTTTGTGTAATGTTCCCAAAGGTGATGTTGATGAACACTGTGTGTGTGTGTGTGTGCAATCTAAACAGTATATTCAGGCCATAAGTATTTGGACAGTGACACATGTTTTGTCCTTCAGGCTCTGTGCTTCAGCACATTCAATTTGAAATCAAATAATGGATACTACATCAAAGTGCCAGGTCTCAGCTTTAACCTGGGGTAGGTTTACTTCAGTATAGATAGAGCTGTGTGAAATACAGAGCTTCTAACACATGGAGCCCAAATTTCTATGGTTCAATGGTCACGAAAAGTTTCTTGGGGCGGCTGTGTGTCGTTCATGCACAAAGAGCTCACACATGGCTTAGAGTCGATCGATCGAGAGCTGTGGTGGTTAGATTGATGTGGATTTGTGTAGAACATGCAAGTAGAGAAGACAATAATGAGGCTAAAATAAGAAGCAAAACTCTGAGAGATATCAAAAGTAGTTGGTTTGCCAAAAGCAACATTTATGTAAAAACTAGAAAATGGCAAACTACTTGGGGAAACCAGGGAGCACAAGTCTTGTGCATGGCCATTTTCATGGTGACTGCACAGCAAGTCACCAATGCTCTGCAGGATGTAAGGTAGACACGTTTCCATTCAACAATCAAAAGAAGACTCTGTGACCATAACCTCAGAGCATTCACCACAAAGGTGCAAACCCCTGGTAAGACTCAAACACAGAAAGGCCAGACTGCAGTTTGTAAAAACATCTAAAAGAAACCAGTAGAGTTCTGGAACAAATGCTGCAACAAAGATCAACTTCTGTCAGAATGATGGAAAGAGGAAAAGTGAGGAGGAAGTAAAGGGACAGCTCATGACCCAAAGCTACCACCTCACCATCTGTCAAACACGGTGGTGGTTCTGTTATAGCTCGTATTGCTGCTAATGAAACCGACACACTGGCGTTTATGGATGGTTTCATTTCTGACAGAAATGACAGGATGAATGTAGACGTGTACCATTTTCCCATGTGGTGTGTGTCTCCCAGGACTTGAACAGGTGACCTTTTCTGGGAACTCTCTGAGATAAACACAATGCAGGAGTGTACTGATCGAACGGGTGCCCTTCGTGTATGGCTAGATTTACTGGTGTTGTGTCTGCACATGGAAACACTTTACGTCCTCAAATCAGATTGGATGGATTTATAAGGAACCCAAACTGGTTCCGCTGTGAACCAGGATCTGTTCTCTGCAGTACTGCTGAACTGTGTAGGAGGCTGTATGTCAGAGCACTGTCATTGTTTCCAATTTTATCTCCTGCTTTGGAGCTAAATGTTCATCATTGTGCTGTTGCAGCACTGCACTTCATAGAGAGAATGTAGGGTCCCTAACTCATCAAACACCGTCACTACTGAAGCGTAATACACCTCTGATACTGATTTTATTAAATGCATTGTCTTCTATGGCGGGCGTCACTGTTTACTACCCTGTTCCTGATTGGATAAAGAATAATTATGTGTCGCCGCGTTTTTTTGCCAATGTGCAGCTCCCGTGGAGAACGGCGACACAGAGATGACCACAGAGGAGCCGTGGGACCAGAAAGAGGCTGAGCCAAACGAGGAGGAGCCAGGAGGCGGGGACCGGGGGCCAGCCGTGACGACGACGACGACGATGGAGGAGACGGCTCCAGAGGTGATGGAGGAGGAGGAGGAAGTGACAGTGCCCAAGGTTCCACTTACACAGCCAGACGCCCCCAAGAAGGAACATATCAATGTTGTATTCATCGGACACGTAGGTCAGTGCACAAACACACCCTGTCTGCTGCTGTTAGAACGGAAAAGAAAAAAACAACCACGAACATATAGTTTCATTTTTAAAGATGGCTCACTGATTTTCTAAAACATCTGGACAACTGAGACAAGAGAAAGTTGCATGCTGCTCACTGTGTCTTTGGGATCAAAACATTCCTGACAGGGGATCAGACAACAACTGGATTAACACAGAAAGAGAGTGTTGCTCTGAAACTGTTACGCGTATGTCCCTTTAACCAAAATCCTCTGAATGCTCACACATGAAAGTCGTCTCAAAGACCAAAGACGGGGGGGGGGGGGGGTTAAAGCGGTGCACTCCGCTCCTCCAGCTGCCGTGTTTATGTTTCACGTCCGTTATTGTTTGTTTACTCAGCTGTCCATTGTGCCGACAATCGTGTGTCTGTTACCAACTTCCAGATTACACTTCACCTTCACGCTGCGTCATCGGCGCTAACAAGTTCAAAGTGCCCTCATTAACTTTGTGCTCGGTGATCACTTAACATAGACCGTGCTCAGGTGTCCGCATGGCACCTACTGTAACACGACAAATGACGCTGGCTCAGTGAGTCAGTAGTTGCCTGATTCATCATAAAAAGGCCTGATGTCATGACCTGCGAGCAGCAGGCTGGACTGGGGTGTTTCTGTACAACAGCTGAGATGTGACGGATAGAGACTGTGATAAAGCCTCAATGTGCATTGCTGATCTGGTGACACAGACCAAACTTTAACTTGGTCTCAGTTTTGACTGAATCTTAAGCCGCTGTGTGTGTGTGTGTGTGTGTGCTTCTCCAGATGCTGGCAAGTCCACCATTGGCGGACAAATCATGTGAGTCTTTTTTTTTTTTTAAGTTCTCTGTTTTTCCACATAATGAGTCAGATTATAGTCACTATATCAGGCCTTTTGAAGTGTTGACACATGTTTCTGTGTTCTCTTCCTCCTCGCTGACAGGTATCTAACAGGCATGGTAGACAAGAGAACCTTAGAAAAGTATGAGAGAGAAGCCAAGGAAAAGAACCGAGAAACCTGGTGAGTGGACACACTGCTCTGTCCGAACATGGAAAAAAGTGCCCTACGCTGATTGAAATAAATTGTCGATTGAATAAATGATGATTGATTTGTCTCAGGTATCTGTCTTGGGCTTTGGACACCAACCAAGAGGAGAGGGACAAAGGCAAGACGGTGGAGGTGGGCCGAGCATACTTTGAGACAGATAAAAAGCACTTTACCATCCTAGACGCTCCAGGCCACAAAAGCTTTGTGCCCAACATGATTGGAGGTGCATCACAAGCAGACTTGGCTGTTCTGGTGAGTCCAGGAAAATAACCAGCGTGTTTTTTTTTTTTTTTTTTTTTTTTTTTATTAATGAATAGATCATTACAGGAGTTTCCCCCCCTTTGATATCAGTATGGGTATCAGCCTCTAAAATCTGTTATTGTATTGTTTGAACAATACAGTGATGTTTGACTTTCATCAGCAGGAAGTCAGCTCCATAACTGTCGTTTAAACATCAACTGCGTGAAAGTAATTCTCCTTCATATCCCGATATTGATACTATCAACAACAGGAGCTTGCAGCCGCTGTGTGATATTCAGTGTGCACTGGGCTTCCATAGGAACGCTCACCCAGCGTGTTAATGTGTACTGATAACTGACCATTCATCAGCCATGATCAGCACTGCCATCTCATCCAGGACTTTTGTCACAGCGGGTTAAGGAACATTGTTTCCTTTCATTCAGACACAAGCCTTTTTCTGACCTCCCCTCTGTAAGTTTCATTCAGTCTTAAAGACTCAACCACTGACTGAACGAATGTCCCGTTCCTCAGGTGATCTCTGCCAGGAAAGGCGAGTTTGAAACTGGTTTTGAGAAGGGTGGGCAGACGCGGGAGCATGCCATGTTGGCCAAAACAGCCGGCGTGAAGCATCTGATCGTTCTGGTGAATAAAATGGACGATCCTACAGTCAACTGGAGCCTTGAGAGGTGGGTAGATGGACTCTCATTATCAAAACGGTCGGGGTGTAAAATCTCAGAGCTCAGGTCTGCACATGGAAACACATCGCACGGAGTGTCGCAGCCGTGATGGCTGACCGTCATCACGATGTTGGGGTGAAGTTAAAGAGCCTGTCATGTTGACTCCTTCAGGATGTAAAAAAAAAAAAAAAAAAGAAGAGGAAAGCTGAAACGTACTCATGTCAGGGGAAACTTCCTTCTGCTGCCTGTAAACAAAAGTCTATCAGGCGTCTTCCGTGTGTACTGTGGAATTCACCAACATAAACCAAATTCTTCATTCCACATGGATAAAGTAACGCAGGACGTCTCTTTAAAGGGTATCATTTCAGTTAAACATTAAAGAGCTGAAATGGATAATCCAGCAAACTACAAACACAAGGCATCTGAGGCCTGTACTACAAAACAAGATCAAGCTATCCGGGTTATTTTTTTTTTTTTGGTTATCTGGGTTGAGCTCCTCCTCTCAGGATGCTGACCGTCCCTCCTGTTTTGTCTTGAACCCTCAGGTATGAAGAGTGCAAGGAGAAACTGGTGCCATTTTTGAAGAAGGTGGGCTTCAACCCGAAGAAAGACATTCACTTCATGCCGTGCTCCGGGCTGACGGGAGCCAACCTGAAGGAGCCCACCGAGATGTGCTCCTGGTATACGTAAGTTCCCCCAGCTCCCTCTCAGCAGCTTTGTCCCTGTGGACAGTATGGTGAACTGTTGAAGAGACCGGAGGGATCTCCACACTAACTGCTTGTCCACGTTTGATTGTCATTGCAGAGGTTTACCATTCATTCCACATTTGGACAGTTTGCCAAATTTCAACAGATCAAGTGATGGCCCTGTCAGGTTGCCCATTGTAGACAAATACAAGGTAGGATTCTGTTTTTGTTTGGGTTTTTTTATTCAATCCCTCTTTATGCTCAGTGTTTAAATGTGCGTGCATGGTAGAGGGTTGTTATCAGTACACAGGTTTAGCTTCTAAAATTAGCACATTTACTGCTCTGTTTGTTAAAGATTGACTCTGTGAGCTTTGGGTTCACCGTTTCTGTTTTACCAGTGAACTGTGCTCAAGAGTCGAGGGTGTGTATGATGGGAACAGCTTCGTTTGTTTACCTTTTGTCATTTCTTGAAGCTGAATCATTTTATTTGCAGTGGAAACATAACGGATTCTAAATACACCTACTCTCTAACACACACATACACACACACACTGTCAATCTGTCTCCTCATCAGGACATGGGCACGGTGATTCTGGGCAAACTGGAGTCGGGCTCCATCAGTAAAGCACAGCAGCTGGTCATGATGCCAAACAGGGTAGGATATCCCATCCCACGAGCATTTCCTTCTATCAGCTGACACCAAAACGGACGAGAGACTTAACTGCCAGGTCTCTCAGGGGTCTCTCAGCATCATGTCATGGCTGGACTAAAGGTTTCCAAGGGGGCAGCTTAGAGTGCGAGACAGAAACTTCATCACAGATACAGAATTTGCTAAATAAAGAACGCAAGACTCCAATCAGCAAAAGTACGATCAAAAGAAGGCTGTGTTGTAGTGGTCTCAGAGACGAGGAACAGTTTCTAAACCACGTCTCAGGAGTGGAAACAAGGCCAGATACTTGAGGTGGGCTGAGAAATAGTAGCAGAGAGTCTCCAGTATCAAGCAGGAGGTCAGGCTTTCGGCTGACCAGCACAGCAGCTTACATAGACACTATTGTGCACAGTTAAACTCTTTTCAGCTACACGTGCGTTAATCCTCTCCTCTGTCTTTGTCTTATCCCCGTGTTTCTGTACCTGCCGTCTCTCTCCCCACGCAGCACGTGGTGGAGGTGTTGAGTCTGCTGTCAGACGACGTGGAGACGGACGACGCCGGGCCGGGCGAGAACCTCAAGCTGCGGCTGAAGGGCATCGAGGAGGAGGAGATCCTGCCGGGCTTCATCCTGTGTAATGCAGAGAACCTCTGCCACTCAGGGCGCACCTTCGACGCCCAGGTCAGCCCGCCCACAGCCTGGACTGCACTCGGCTGCGCTTAGGATGCAGCGGTCATTAAAGAATCGACAATGAATAATTAAAATAGTTGTTAGCTGCAACCTTTGTTTATATGATTTCCCAGTGGTCTCATGTTTATCTGTGACGGACCAAAATAAAGGAGTAGCCAACAGCCACACAGCTCCTCCACAGTCAGCCTGCATCTCCATGTTCACACTCTGCATCTCATTTAGTCGTTTAAAAAGAAACTGTTATTGCAGGTGGTGTTGGTTATTCCATAAAAGGTTTTTATTGCATGTTTATAGATGATGATCAAATACTTCAGTGAGTCAAGTGTCTTATTCTTTTCTTTTTTTTTTTTCCCCCCCCCTCCCTCAGATCGTCATCATCGAACACAAATCCATCATCTGTCCAGGTTACAACGCAGTCCTTCACATTCACACCTGCATCGAAGAAGTTCAAATCACGGTGAGATCCGAGGCTCGCCAAACTCTTACTCTGCCACACGTGACACTCGTGTGTCAGTGAGGTTCATTGTTTATGGGGTTGGTTTAATAAATTGTTCCTGCTTAGAAATGTAATACATCCCTCTTACCTCCCCTCCCTCAGGCCTTAATTTGTCTGGTAGACAAGAAGACAGGAGAGAAGAGTAAGACACGACCACGATTTGTCAAACAGGACCAGGTCTGCATCGCCCGTCTGCGCACAGCAGGAACCATTTGCCTCGAGACCTTTAAAGAGTTTCCTCAGATGGGACGGTTTACCTTACGGGACGAAGGTACCGTAGCTCCTACAGTCTCTGTGTGTGGGATGAGGGCGGAGGGGTTGATGTGATTTCTACCAGTCTCCTGAATTGAAGTTCAGATTCTTGATTTACTTCTAAATATTGAAATGGATTCAAAAGGATTTGGATTTAAAAATCAAAGACGGGAACATGATGCTTTTTGTTTGTGCGTCTCAGGTAAGACCATCGCCATCGGTAAGGTGCTGAAGCTGGTCGCCGAGCGGGACTGAAGCCGGGGGACGGAGCCGTCTCGAGAGTCCTGGTGAGAAGGAGCGGGCAGAGCTCGGTCACAACCCGGCCCCCACACTGTTGTCCGCGGCGACGGAACTTCCCTGTCACGCCCCCCCTTCTGCGTGCCGAAGATCAGCTTCAGACAAATAAAATCAAAATAAAAGAAAGGAAAAAAAAAAAAAACTCATGTGAAAATGAAAACCTGTTTTTAAGCAAACGACAAACCAAGATGAAGATGTCCACACGAGTCAGCTTTCTCATATTGAGAGCTCAGCGATGCCATTTCTGGGTTAGCCCTCCCTCCACCTCTCCCCACCTCCCTGCTCTGGTCTACTCATCATTACATGATATTTTTCTTCTAGTTCTTTTCTTTTTTTTTTTTCCTTTCATAAATGACAATGACAAATGGCAGAAGTTATTTCTGTAAACAGATGTGGACCACGATTTTTTTTTTTTTTTTGCTTGGAGTATAAAAAAATGATTTTCAGAAGTTAAATTGCAAAAGAAATTGTTTGAGAGAACTTAAACCAGTGGAAACCAAAATGTTTATCTCGGGTGTACATGTCTCCCTCTGCTTTTACCCAGTTTTTTTTTTTTTTTTTTTTTTTTTTTTTCTCGTGGCGTTCTGGCAGTGTGCTTGAGCGTGATCAAATGTTATTAAAGCAAACAACTACGACAATAAAATACTTAAAATTGGGGAAAAACAAAGCGTTGTTCATTCTCAGAGTATTTCACAGTTCGCTTTAAAGTGCGTTACTTGCTTAACATCTTTGGTGGTGAAGGGAGTTCATGAAGAAACTTCATGACATATAGTTGCTTGTAAAACAAAAATGATTTTTCTTTTCAAATAAAATTCAAATTCTCCTGGTCTATATTACGAGCAGCTAGCGACCCATCACAGACACCTCAGTCAGTATATTTGGCACCTGATAAGCAACAACTTGTCAAGTACAGGAATGTCAAAGATAAGTTTGGGATCAATCCACCAGCAGGTGGCGTCTAAACCCCTGCTCAGTGCTCTACAGTGAGTAATGAGACAGGTTTGTCTGTCCTGATGGGCTGTGATCATTATGATCAGGTTCTCTTTCTGATTCACGGCTGACTCATCGTCCATGTTTTGAATCTCAAGTTCACAGCTGTGAAAGATTAAAATAAACAAAAAAAAAAAAAAAAAAAAAGTTTATACATAAAATCAAAAGAGTTTTAATTAAAATAAAAGTGAATGCAGCTGAATATTTAAATTTAGTAATGATGAGTGGAAGATGATGTATTATTATTATTATTTTATCGTTTATTTTGGGTAGAGGTGAGCTGAGTCCCAAAATTGACAAAACCAGCTTCCATGTTCAGGACCTCTCCCAGTATCAATGTATGTGTTTAAAGGAAATTGGCTTTTTACCTGCAGGTCTCTTCTGATTTTGAAGGGAAGTCAGCTGCTGCACCGTGTCCTTGACCAACCCAAAGCTGAGCTTCTGGTCTGGTTTCTTTGTGCCCTCTGCAGATGAGTTTGGACTGCACATCTGGAAACACCTGTCTACTGCCAAATTTCTGCCTGTAGTTTTTTGTTTGTTTCTTTGTTTTTTGTTTTTTTCTAGAAAGTGGTTTGTTACTTTACGCTCTTTAACACCATGTCTGACTTGGATAGTTCACTATTTGAAAAAAAGAAACATTTGGAAATCTAAAATCCAACATTTCCTACAGATACACTAACAAACATTACAACATTTAAATGATTCATCTGATTAATCTGATGTCATTCAATCTGATTAATTGTAAAACTTCTTTGTACTTTCACTTGAGTGTGTGAGTGTATTTATGCCTGTGTCACACACCAACCTGCCGGCCAGGTGCCTTCAGCCCCTCCTCCAGTGGGCACCACGCCCCTCCTCTGTGAGCCTCAGTCGGGCGACCTGAGCGGGGCTGAGCTCCTCACCTGTCTCACCTTACATCCGCTCTGAAACTCAATGCCGCGGGACAAAGGTGCCGGGAAATAAGCGGAGTTATTGTTAGAGACTCGAGCGTCTCTTTGGAGCCACGGAACCGTCTGGATGTTGACATGGAGCCGGTCTATCGGGGCCTGGGTCGCTGTGTGTGCTGCTTCTGGCTCGCCGTAGCCTTTGACATCGTGGGACTGGTCGTGCTCCTCATCGGGGTCTTCGTCAACGTGTTTTTCTATGACCTGCTCATCTACGCGGGCGCCATCGTCATCTTCCTCAGCCTCATCTGGTGGGTCTTCTGGTACTCGGGGAACATCGAGGTGCCCCCGGCGGAGCTGGAGGATGATGTCGGGTTACTAAAGAAGGACAAGGGCGGCCTGAGCGCCATCGGCGGCGCGGTGAGGCGCCTCTCCAGCCGCGTGTCCAGCGGCATCAGGAACTCGTTCCGCAGGAACGGAGCACCGTCCGGTCACCGTGGGCGCGCGCAGAGGTCAGTGGCCGGGCCGCCGGGAGCTCCGCAGGAGGGGCAGGTGGTCGTTGCTATGGCAACGATGACCCCGCAGGAGAATACTCCGCACGCGGCTGTGTCCTCAGTGGCGGGCTGTGACATTGAGACGCTGCACGCGGAGACTTCACCCAGGCCTGTGTAACGCAGGTGAGGACACTGACTTTACTTTGTATAGACCCACAACAAACGACATTTAAAATACAACACAATCACACCACAAACAAACATTTCTTCATCACCTTTTTAACATGTTATTTTTTTCTCTTGGTTATTGTTGGATAAATAAGTGATACTGAGGCTGTTTCAGAGACTTCCTCACTGTCACAGACAATTCTAATTCTAATAGCACAGAAATGTGAATCCTTTCTAATTTCATCTTTTCATAATGCATTTTTATTTTGGTTTTGAACCTTGAATTTAGCAACTAGAACAGGCCTAAAGAATCCTATTCCTGTGTCTGGCTTTTTTAAATGATAGGAATACGGAAGTGGTCTGATAATCTAAATGATTTGTGTGTGTGTGTGTGTGTAATGCAGGCTTCAGTGTTTTCTTCCACCAGATCCAGATTATTATCAGGATCTGGGATCCTGGGTTCTTCCCTGACCCAGGCCCCGTCCCTCCACCGAGCTTGGCTCAAATCAGTTCAGTACTTGTCATGTAATCCTGCTCACAAACAAACAGAGAAACAAAAAAAAAATTATTCTATATTAAAAATATGATGGGCCCATGGGCCCACCATCCGTGGGAGGTGCCGTAGGACTTCGGTGCATTGTGGACTGGGCGGCAGTCGTCTCCACAACCTGAGCCCGGACCCAGATAAGCAGCAGATGATGACATGACAAAATATGATAATCAGTCTATAAAACCAGGCGTCAAGTCCCAGGAACAATGAGATGTCCTCAGTGGTACGGTCCTCATATGTTCCCATTGGCAGCACAATATTAGAGGAATAATGCTAAATTGATATTTGAAAGTTTTTTTTTATTATTATTGTTTTATACACCAGTGAAAGTGAATGTCAAAACAACAAGGAATCATAGTCCTGTTTTAAATCTGTTCACATTAAGGTGTTAAAATCTCTCTTTATTTAAAACTTTATTCCTGAATACTAGAACTAAAAAAAAAAAAAAACCTGGGTGTACTGAAGGCTTCCTCCTTCCTGAGTTTAATTTTATTTTCCTTCAGTCTGATGTCGTTCAAATGTGGAACTCAAAGGGCTACCTGTGCCCGCAGCAGTAAAACTCTTATCACTGGAAAATCATTAACCACCGTTCAGCGCTCAGTAAAAAGACCAGCCCTCAGTTTAAACAATAGCTGCTCACCTGAAACTTCCGTGAAAGCCTCGTTGTTCACACACAGCTTGATCTGCTTTAAGAACGAGCTTTAATAACAGTGTTTCATTCATTTTCTTCCCCACAGAGATTTTTTTTTTTTTATTCTTCATTACTTCCTTGCAGCACTGACCAGAGGAGAGCCAGCCCTACAGCTTCCTTAGCTGCCTTCAGTTCACTTCAGTTGATGCTATGTTTTTTTTTGTTTTTTTACCGTTTGTCTTTAGTGAGAAAATGATGAAAAGATTCATATCTGATGAAAAGATATGTGGAAGAGGTGTCAGCACCCGCTGAGTTGAAGAGGACTGATAAGGTTTCACAAAAAATTCATAGTTATGCATATGAATATCGTCTTTATATGATTGTTTGTTAGAGACATCGTAGAAGCTCACAGCTGTCAGTCAATATGTGAACACGCCTCTGGTCTACTGCGCCTCTCACACTGAGGTTTCAAGCTACTGTTAGCTGCTGGAAGATGTAACCATGGCTGACTCACAGGCCAGAGAGCTACCGATCGCTGAGGATGTAGGTGATGGGTTGGGCGGAGCGAGACAGTATGGCTGGACATCACAAAGCGTCCTCATACCAGCTCTGACATGGGGGGAGACAGGCTTCCCACTTCTATGCACCTCCCTACAGGAACGAACTGCAGAACAAACTGAATTTAGAGGGACTGTAAAGTTCTAGTCACTGATATTTTTTAATAATAAAAATAATAATTGTGGCTGTTTAATTAGTGTATATGCTTGTGTGTGATGATTTTTTTGTAGTGTGACTGAATTGTTGTTTTGTTTTTGTTTTTATTTTTTGTGATGTTGCGTACAGGATATCTAAGTTGTTCTCAGGTGTGTTTTGTAAAAGAGGTCTTGATCTCCGTGACATTTCCGGATTAAATGTAAACTAACGACGCACGACTGCATCATGAGTTAAAAACATCCTTTTTTTTAATCTAATGATCAATCCCAGATCATATGATGACACAAGCTATTGTGTCATCACATTATGTTGACATTATCATTATATTATGTTGCTTCAGTGTCCAGGAGTATCACACATCGACTAAGTTTCATTCTTCAAGTTGAATGATAAGGCATGGGTTTGCTGTGAGAAGCCATGTCTCATATTCACATTGTTAAAGCAATGTCCCTTTACAAGCTCCGCCCATCTGCATACACCTGAAACAGTGCAGAAAAGTCAAGTTTGAGTCAAACTGGCAACTACTCCTCTTCTGTCCACCCAGTGTCCTGTGGGGTGCCGCAAGGATCCATCCTTAGTCCACTACTGTTTTCTGTTTATATGACTCCATAATCAGTAAATGTAAGCTGGTGACTGTTGGTTTCGATTAACAAAATACTGCTGTGGAAAAAACAGGTGCAGCTGACGACAGGCCTCCTCATTCCCACCCATGGTGATAACAAGCCTTAGTGTGTAACCTTTGGAACCAGTTGGATTTATGATACTGTAACTGTGCTCTACTTCCATACTTTCCGCCTGTGTTATCTCTTGTCTTCACAGCCCTCTCCTCTGCTCCCTCTTCACTTATAACTGCACACCTGTACACGGTTCCTGTACTGTTACCAAGACTTCAGACGACGCAGCAGTGGTGACAACAGTGAGTCAGCCTCCAGGGAAGAAGTCCATCAAACTGGCAGCATAGCGTGCCAATAAAAATAACACTAACAACAACAATAACACTAACAGCCCCTCAGCACTAAAAAGACCAAAGAGACAATTGTGAAAGACCAGAGACCAGAAAGAGCAGCGGCAACACACACACCTGTATCAATGGGACAGCTGTTGAACGTGTCTCAACCTTCACTCTTCACCTTTTTCACTCTGTCTTTCCCTCTATCATTATAACCAACGTTTTGCAGAAAACACACAAACCTGGCAACTCATAGTAGCTGCAATGATCAGTAACGCAACGGGGAGTTGAAATGGTAAGATAGTTTGAGATGGGTCAATATATTGGTAGGGACAATTCAGCAACACCTTGACATTGGCGTGCACATGTCCCCTCTGTCCATACCCAAATCTGTGCCTTGTAAATTATTTTTTGATTACATCAATGCAAACATTTCTTATTGTGTAACAGGAATGAATGCATAGAAAACTACTCCCAAAAAGATCCATCATTTTTACATTTCTACAATATTTATGCCACTGCAAATTTAATTCAGTATCACTTAGACTAATTGTCTTTTTGATAGTGAACTTTACAGAGCCTTTGAGAAGAGACCAGGGTCAGGACTGTAGAGTAACAGTAACCTTTTGTTACAGCTACTTCTTTTTAAGGCTCATTCACAAAAGAGCAAGTGCTTCTTGAAGGTTTAAACCCATCTTCATATGTATGAATTAAGAATTCTGTTTCCGAAACCCTGGTGTGTTGTTAGTTTTCCTCTCTGCTACTATGTTTTAGCATAAACTCTGCATTAATATCCCCTTCTCCAAACCTACTTATAAAGTATATAAACACCAAAGAAAGAAAACTGCCCACACAGACCATCACCTGCTCCCACTGGTTAACTCTGACAACCATTTGGTCTACCTTCAGCTGTAGTATAAGCCCTATGTACAAACACAACCCACAACCACACCACAACGCTCCTTCAGGACACTGTGCCCAGAGACTGAGAAGGCTCTCAGGGACATGAGAAGGCAGACTAGAGTGTGCTGAAGGAGGTATAGAGGAGGAAGGTGGAGCAGAAGATGCAGGAGAACATTTCATCCTTCACAATGAAGACCATCAAAGGCAGACTAGAGTGTGCTGAAGGAGGTATAGAGGAGGAAGGTGGAGCAGAAGATGCAGGAGAACATTTCATCCTTCACAATGAAGACCATCAAAGGCAGACTAGAGTGTGCTGAAGGAGGTATAGAGGAGGAAGGTGGAGCAGAAGATGCAGGAGAACATTTCATCCTTCACAATGAAGACCATCAAAGGCTGTGAGCAGAAGAACAGAAGCACAACAGGCACATGTGGAGAGTATGAATGACTTCAGCCTTCTCTACAACCGCTTTGACCTGTCCATTGTCCCTATACTGTGGAAGACATCATGCCTCATCCCAGTTCCTAAGGCGTAGTACCTGATGAGATGAATGACTTCAGGTCAGTTACAGCTGCTTCTCCATCTGCTCTGACCTAAGCTTGCCCATGGCCAGGAGAAGGTTTGAGTAAGCAGCACTGTAGATGCCAAAATGAGAGTGATTTATTTTTATGTATTTCTTCTTATGTTAGGCTACATTTCATGTACTTAAATGCAAATTGTGGATTTATGTTATTATGAGTCTCAAGGTGGTCGGCGGCCCCGTTCTGTCCCCTGTCTCTGGGTGGAGCCAAAGTTATTTAGGTCAGGTGAGGTGCACAGGTGCGCTCAATTAGTTAGTTCGAAGGCTACGTGGTGCCTCGCCAAAAAAGTTTTTGACCGTGCAGTTTGATACATTTTTGTTATTATAATGAGTTTTGAAGTGGACATTTTATAAGAAGGAACAAAGATTAAACTGAATGAATGAAGTCGACGCTGACTGTGGGATTCTTTTAATCAGATATGTATATGGACACGCGTCAAACAAGCCTGACTCACACAGCCTAAGTGGCTTCTTTTATTTTTTGGGGGGAAAATATGATGCCGCTATAATCTAAGTCAAAAACTTTAGCGGTGTCTGATTGAAAGACTGTCGGATGTCGGCCGGATGAGTGCTGTGAATGCACCTCGCCGCTGAGACTGATCGTCAAACAATTTGGATGCTACTGGACTCTTTACCGAGGCATAGGAGCAGTCTGCATGGCCGATCGGCTTAAAGTACACCTTGGAGGTTGCTGTGGGCTACTTGGGACTGTAAAGCGGAGCGCTTGGTAACGATGGAGGAAGTTCCAGATGGCGCTGCACCTGCGAACGGTGTCCAAAAGAGGGCGGAGAAGGAGAAGGTATGGAAGAAAGACTTAATCACTATACACCAATGCCCGGAGAGTAAAGCTGAGACAGCTCACTGGTAAGGCTAATGATATTGAAGTGCTTATGATGGATGAATGCAACTTTGAGAACGTTAAGTTAAAATTAAAAAACCTTAATGCAACCTTGGCAGTATTCAAAAAATTCATTAAAGATGTCCTGCAGTATCTGCCTAAGGATGATCTCAATTCTGACCAGGAAGAATGGTTTAAACCTAAGTTGGCCAAATTCATAACATTTATTCAAGGTGTTGAAAAGTGGCTCCAGGATAAACAAATCCATGCTGAAAACACTGAAACGGCTCAAGAGCCGACACATATGGACAGTGTGTCAATGGCATCAGTGAATAGTGGATCAAGGTCTGGTAGTGAATGCTGCAGTCGGTCATCAGCCTCTTCTGCTCGCTGCAGAGAGGAGGCAAGACGGGCAGCCCCAGAGGCAAAGGCAGCTGCACTGAAGCAAAGACAGGCGCTTCTTCTTAAAGAGGCCCAGCTCTCTCTAGAGAAGGAGCAACTTGAGATTCAAACAGCTTTAGCGGTGTCAAATGCCAAAATTAAGGTTTATGAAGGACATGAAGACCCTCAAATAGGTGATGCAATGAATGAATATGCTGACAATGAAAATGCTGATGAAGGTGGGTTAAGTTCTCAAGCAGAGGCCATTCATGTTATCCAAGAGCATGCTCAAATGCTTGGCCAGCCCTCAAGCACAGCTCTTGGAGCTAAACCCAAGGTTCGTAGGCCTACACACAGCAAACCTCAATTGCAAAGATTCAAAGAGGCAAATCTGGCAGCAGAATCCAGCTAATGCAAATGAGCTTTTTGCCATCCTCAGACAACAGACTGACATCACTAAAATGATTGCTAAGCATCAGCGATGAGCTTACCTGCCCCAACGTGATGTTCCTGTCTTCTGTGGCGACCCACTTGATTTCAGATCTTTCCTGAAGGCCTTTGAACATGCAGTGAGTTCTAAGACAGACGACGATGTTGACAAGCTTTATTTTTTGGAACAGTTTACAAGAGGCGAGCCTCATGACCTTGTAAAAAGCTGTCAGCACATGCTGTCAAGTCGTGGCTATAGAGAAGCTATGCGGCTGCTGGAAGACTGTTATGGAAACCCCTTAAAGATTGCAACAGCCCTGAAAGAGAAGCTTTTTCAATGGCCACAAATGAAATCAGAAGATGCTAAAGCCCTCAGTAGCTTTTCTCTTTTCCTTGTGAGTTGTTCTAATGCCTTACAGGATTTGGATTATATGGCTGAGCTGGATAACCCAACTAACATGAGAGTCATTGTTTCAAAGTTGCCATATAAAATCAGGGAATAGTGGAGAACTATGGCTTTTGAATTAAAGGAAAGAAAAGGAGCAAGAGTAAAGTTTGTGGACCTTGTTACATTTGTTGACAGAGAAGCAAAGATGATTAATGATCCACTCTTCGGAGACCTGAATTGTCCTGCTACTGGAGAAATGAAAGAGAGAAAACTAAGCATGCTGGAAATAGTGGCAAAGAAAGATAAATCAAAAAGGAGCAGCTTTGCCACTAATGTGTCTCTCTCTAAAGAATATGTAAATGATAAGTCTAAGACCACCAGTGCGCCTAGTAGTTCTGCCTTCAGCAAGCCATGCCTTTTCTGCAAAAGAAATCATGCCATGGTAGAATGCCATGACATCTTAGAAAAAAAGAGAGAGAAGCTGGACATACTAAGAAAGGCTGGGCTTTGTTTTGGTTGCTTGGCTAAAGGGCATGTAAGCCAGCAGTGCAAAAGGAGAGCTACATGTCAAATATGTTCGCAGAAGCATCCTGATTTGCTATCAGTGTATCAGTATCAGTGACCAAGCAATCTCAAGTGTGCTAGTGAGCCTAAATCAAGTTGCCACTGCCTCTAATGGGGCCGGAGATGGCTGCATTTTGTCCATACTCCCAGTTCATGTCAAGTCAAAAAAAAAAAAAGGAACAATAATTGTGGAAACATATGCCTTTTTGGACCCTGGAAGTACAGGCACATTTTGCACTGACACGCTGGCAAGGCAGTTAAACCTGCAAGGCAAGGAGACAGAGCTCATCTTAAGCACGATGGGGTCGGTCAGACAGATAAAAGGATGCATAATGAAAGATTTAGAAGTCTGTGGGTTGGAAGAGAAAACATACATCAGTCTTTCAAAGGTTTTCACGCAAGCAAAAATCCCTGTGGGAAAGGAAAATATTCCCCAACAAAAGGACAGACAGATGGTCATACCTCAAACAGGTGAAACTGCCCCACATAAATGCAAACGTGGGATTGCTCATTGGAAATGATGTGCCGGAAGCCTTTGAACCATGGGAGGTGATACACAGCAGAAACAATGGCCCATATGCTGTAAGAAGAATTCTAGGATGGACTGTCAATGGACCCATGAGAGAACAGAAGGATGGTAAGCAGCACCTTGTCTCTGTGAATCGTATTTCAGTGAGTACTGTGGAAAAATTGCTTAAGCAGCAATACAGTGTTGACTTTCCTGAGCATCACTTTAAAGAGGAGATAGAAATGTCAGTGGAAGACCAGAGGTTCATGAACTCTGTGTCTAAATCTGTGAGCTATAAGGATGGTCATTATCATATCAAGCTCCCGGTAAAAAATGCTGAACTCAGAATGCCAAACAATCGTGATGCAGCAGTCCTACGTGCACTTGCTCTAAAAAAGAAGCTGAGCAGAAATTCTGAATTTCATGGAGAGTACACAGAATGCATTGAAGACATGCTAAAAAAGGGTTATGCAGTCAAAGTGCCTGAATCCACACCATGGAGTGTACCACCCGCAGAAGAAGAAGCTGCGGGTAGTGTTTAAGATAAGATAAGATAAGATAGACTTTATTCATCCCACAACGGGGAAATTCAATTGTTTCAGCAGCATATAGAAAAAGGTAGAAAACGTCAGTAACAGAAAATATAAAAATAACAATATACATTCCAAAAACACAAAGGAGAAAAAACAAAGGCAAAAAGTACTCAGGTTATAAATATTATATACTATATACAAAAGGTGCTTGAGTCTTTGTAAAGAAAGTGACTGGTGGTGTATGTAAACAAAAAAAAAAGAATTTTGGCAGTGCAGAGCAGTAGTATATGTAACATGGTTTCATTATGTGTTGTCATTGTACAACCTCACAACTGTTGGGATGAAGGACCTGCGGTACCTCTCCTTCTTACACCGCGGGTGTAGGAGTCTGGAGCTGAAGGAGCTGCTGAGGGACCCCACAGTGTTATGTAGGGGGTGGGAGGTGTTGTCCATGATGGATGTCAGCTAAGCCAACATCCTTCTCTCCCCTACTTCCTCCACAGAGTCCAGAGGACAGTCCAGGACAGAGCTTGCTCTCCGTATCAGTCTGTTGAGCTTTCCCTGTCCCTGTCTGTACTGCCCCCCTCTCCAGCAGACAACAGCATAAAAAATGGCTGAGGCCATCACCGAGTCATAAAAAGTCCTGAGCAGAGGCCTGCACACTCCGAAGGACTTCAACCTCCTCAGCAGGTGGAGTCGACTCTGTCCCTTCTTGTAGAGGGCATGGGTGTGGTCAGTCCAGTCCAGTTTATTGTTTAGGTGAACACCCAGGAATTTGTAGCTGTCCACCAGCTCGATGTCCAATCCCTGGATGTTCACCGAAGTGAGGTGATGTCCTTTCCTCTGGAAGTTGATGATCATCTCCTTTGTCTTGCTCGTGTTGAGCTGCAGTTGGTTGAGCTCACTCCAGCAGGCAAAGTCCTTGATGACCTTCCTGTATTCCAGGTCATTTCCCTCAGAAACACAGCCAACGACAGCTGTGTCATCCGAGAACTTTTGGATGTGGCAGTGGGTGGTGTTGTAGGTGAAGTCCGAGGTGTACAGTGTGAAGAGGAAGGGGGGAGAGCACGGTACCCTGAGGGGCTCCTGTACTGCACAGCACCACATCAGACACACAGTGATGCAGCCTCACATACTGTGGTCTGTCTGTGAGATAGTCTTTTGTCCATGCAGCCAGGCGTTGGTCCACTCCCATGTTCTCCATCTTCACACTGAGCAGTGATGGCTGGATTGTGTTAAAAGCACTGGAGAAGTCAAAGAACATGACCCTCACAGCACTCCCGCTGTCCTCCAGGTGTAGCAGTGATCTGTGCAGCAGGTAGGTCACTGCGTCGTCCACCCCTATCCCCGTCTGATAAGCAAACTGCAGAGGATCTAGTTGTGAGCCCACAATCTCTCGCAGCTGCCTCAGGATGATCCTCTCCATAGTCTTCATAAGATGAGACGTCAGAGCAACAGGCCTGAAGTGGTTTGGCTCCTTTGGACGCGATGTCTTCGGGGACCGGAACCACACAGGAGGTTTTCCACAAGGCCGGGACCTTCTCCAGTCTCAGGCTCAAGTTGAACATGTGACTGAACACGCCGCAGAGCTGATCAGCACAGTCCTTCAGGAGTCGAGGGCTGATCCCGTCCGGGCCTGGGGCCTTCCTTGCCTTGATCTTCTTAAGCTGACTCCTCACCTGATTGTCAGTTATGGAGAGGGGCGGTGGGGGGGTGGTCGTAGGAGAATCTCTCAGTGGGGCTGGGGTTCTGATGAGGGGGCAGTCATCAGGTGTTGAGGGTGGCAGGCTGAGGAATGGGGGGGGAGGGGGAGAGGAGGTGGCAGGGGAGGTGAAGGAGGAGGAGGGAGAGGAGGAGGAGGAGGAGGGAGGAGGAAGAGGAGGAGGAAAGGGGGGGAGGGGAGGAGGAGGAAGAGGGGGGAGAGGAAGAAGAGGAGGGGGGAGAGGAGGAGGGGGAAGAGGAAGAGGAGGCCAAATCAAATCTGTTGAAAAACAGATTCAGTTGGTCCGCCCAGTCCGCCACAGTTTGACTGTGCTGCTAGTTTTAAAGGAACTTCTCTGAATAAAGAGCTGCTTCAAGGCCCAGATTTGACTAACACACTTGTAGGTGTGCTGACTCGCTTTAGACAAGAGCAAGTGGCTGACATTGAAGCCATGTTATCATCAAGTCAGAGTACCAGAGGAGGACACAGACCTTATGCGCTTCCTTTGGTGGCCAGAAGGGGATCTGACGCCGCAGATAGCTGAATACAAGATGGTGGTTCACTTATTTGGTGCCACTTCTTCTGCAAGTTGTGCAAATTTTGCTTTGCGGACTACAGCTGTAGATAACTGATCCAACTCAGGGAATGAAGCTGTGGATACTGTTCTAAAGAACTTTTATGTGGATGACTGCCTCAAAGCAGTCAGCAGTGAAGAGGATGCTGTTGTTCTGAGGAAAGATCTCACAGCGCTGTGTGCTTCAGGTGGATTCCATCTCACAAAGTGGACTAGCAATAGCCGTGCACTGTTAAAAACTGTGCCTGAAAATGACAGGGCTAAAGAAGTGAGAGATCTGGACTTGACAAAAGATGCCCTTCCAGTTGAACGAGCCTTAGGTGTGCTTTGGTGTGAAAACACTGACACCTTCAAATTCAGAGTCATTAACAAAGAGAAACCTTTGACACCAAGAGGTGCCTTGTCTATTGTCTCCATCTATGATCCACTTGGTTTCCTAGCTTCTGTTGTTCTTCCTGCCAAAATCTTGCTGCAAAGACTTTCAAAAGCAAAGTTGTCTTGGGATGAAGAAATACCTCAAAGTTTTTGTAAAGGCTTGGACTACCTGGGAGAATCAGCTCCCTCTGCTGTCCTCTTTTAAGATGAACAGGTGCATCAAGCCAGAAGGATTTGGACAAGCCGTAGAAGCTCAGTTAAATCATTTTTCTGATGCAAGTGAACTCGGGTATGGGACAGTTTCCTATCTGAAGCTGACAAACAGTAAGAACCAGGTGCACTGTGCCTTTATGATGGGAATGGCACGAGTAGCCCCCTTAAAGCAAACTACTACTCCCAGAATGAAGCTAGCAGCAGCAGTGGTAGCTGTAAGCATGGATAAAGTGCTGAGAAAGGAACTTCAGCTGGATCTGCTAAAATATATTGCAAATGATGCACTGAGGCTGAAGACATTTGTTGCTAACAGAGTTGCGGTTATCAGAGAAGCTACGAGTGTCAACCAGTGGAATCATGTTGAAAGCCGTGAAAACCCAGCAGATTGTGCCTCACGTGGACTCTCAGCAGAGAAGTTTCTGGCCTACAAGACTTGGATAGAAGGACCATCATTCCTATTAGACCCAAGCAGAATGGAAATAAATGGCCGCCAAGATTTCAAACTATCTGAAGATGATGATGAATTGAGAAAAGCAGTTGCTGTATATCATGCAAAGATAACTGAAGGCCCATGTGTAATGGACAAATTAATAAATCACTCCTCAAGTTGGTGGTGCCTAAAAAGAGCCATAGCGTGGATCCTCAGGGTCAAAGGTCAGCTGATGTTCATAACTAAAAGAAGACGAGGTTCTGATTCTACAATGGTGCATTATGACACCAACATCAAAAATCAGGGTCAAAAGGTCAAACCTTTGTGCCAAGGTCCTCTGACAGTAAAAGAGCTTGCTGCAGCAGAAGCAGAAATTGTTTGGCACTGTCAACACCAGAGCTTCAAGGATGAGGTGGTTGCTTTGAAAAAGGGTAAACTACCGATTCGAAAACAAAGCACGATCTGCAAATTGGACCCAGTACTTCAAGATGGCATACTGAGAGTCGGTGGCCGATTAAGTAGCTCTGCTCTGCCAGAAGAGGCCAAACATCCTGTTATCATGCCAAAAAATCACCATGCAACAACATTGCTGTTGTTGGATGTACATGAAAAAACAGGCCACTCTGGCAGGAATTACATGCTGGCCCGCCTCCGTCAAAGATACTGGGTACCTGCAGCAAATTCAGCAGTAAGAAAAATCCTCTCCAAGTGTGTGAAATCCAGGAAAGATCAGGCAAGAGCCCAAAGCCAAAAAATGGCTGACCTCCCTGTAGATAGACTGTTGCCTGATAAGCCTCCCTTCACAAGTGTAGGCATGGACTACTTTGGACCTATAGAGGTCAAGCGAGGTCGTAGCACTGTTAAAAGATATGGTGTGTTGTTTACATGTCTGACAACTCGTGCCCTGCACATAGAAGTTTCCCACACACTGGACACAGATTCATGTATAAATGCTCTTCGACGTTTCATGTGCAGAAGAGGTCAAGTGTCTTTGATAAGGTCTGATAATGGTACAAATCTAGTCGGAGCTGAAAGAGAGCCGCGTGCTTCCATACTCAAGATGAATCAAACAAAGGTACATAACGCTCTTGCAGAAAGAGGAATTCAGTGGGAGTTTAATCCACCTGCCGGATCACACTTTGGTGGTGTGTGGGACAGGTTAAAAAGGTCTTAAGGTCAGCGCTCCAGGAACAGACAATGGATGATGAATGTCTGCAAACTCTGCTTTGTGAAGTGGAAGCAAGAATCAATGATAGGCCAATCACTGCATCTTCAGATGACCCAAACGACCTTGAAGCGCTAACCCCAAATCATCTACTGCTACTAAAGAAGCAGCCATTACTGCCGCCTGGGTTGTTCAATAAAGAAGACTGTTATGGACGTAGGAGATGGAAACAGACTCAGTATCTCTCAGATTTGTTCTCGAAAAGGTGGGTGCGGGAGTACCTGCCTAGTTTGCAAGAGCGCCAGAAATGGAATCAGGTCAAGCAAAACCTCAGACCTGGTGACATTGTAATGATCCTTGATGAAAAGGCTCGCTGCCCCATAAAGGCACATTGGATTGAATATTAGTGTCCATGATTGTAGAATGGTACAATGGTAGAATGGTAGAATGGTTAAATCATTTAGGTTGTGTGTGTCCTGCTGCCCCATAATTAGGGGCTGGGTGTGTTGATGCCAAAATGAGAGTGATTTATTTGATGTATTTCTTCTTGTTTTTGTTAGGCTATATTTCACCTGTAGACACTCTCTACAGGAAAAGGGAGAACCGGGGCTACTTCCTGAGGAGACTGTGGCAGATGTTTTACCAGTCTTAGGTCCAGTCCAGTGTTGGAGTGCTGGTGAGACAGTGCGATGGAGAAAATAAACAACGGGTCAGGAGAGCAGGTTTGGTGGTTGGAATGAACACTCTGATATCAGTTGCAGAGAGAAGGACATTGAACAAACTGCTGTATATTTAGGTTAATGCCAACTACCCACTATCACAGAGCTGCTCGACAGACAGATGGGGGACATCCTTGAACACCTCCCAAAGGAGACCAAGGTAGATGAGTCTTAACTACTCAGGCAAACTGTCGCTGCACTGTCATACGGGTTATTTTATATTGTATTTTATTTTTTATATTTTTTGCAGTCTTATATTAGTAGCTTTGTTAGCCCTGCAACTGCGAATGGCTTTTGTTTTGTTATCAGTGTTATGGTGGCTGGATTATCATGTTTCATCTTCCTTTTTTCTATCAGTGCATCTCACAGCTGTTATTTCCCCTTTATTTTTATGTTAGTTGTTATTATTTACTTTTGGTTGAGCTGTGCTGCTCTGTATTCTATTCTTTGTTCTGTAAAAGCTGCTGGATAAAATTCCCTTTCATATTAACATCTATCTAAAAGACCAACCGGAACCCATAACCGTGTGAATCCTGTCTACGGGAACACTTTGAATGCGACACCGGTGTTCCATAATCGCTTCCGTAAATACACGGTTCTCTTCCTGTTGTGAAGAGAGTTGTCACATGGGCCGAGCTATTTACAACATAGTCGGGGATTCAGTTTTAAAACTCTTGTTTTCTTCTCCTTAAACATTCAGCAGTGAGTGAAGATACATAACAATGAAACCGACTCGTCTTCTCCTGTTCAGCTGGGCCTTTTAGCGCAGGGATAGCTAACGTTAGCTTAGCAAAAAAAACAAGCCGCACTTTGTGAGCGTGAGCTCAGTCAACATGGAGATAGACGGCCTGGACTTTCTGAACACCCCTCCTTTGAAGACTGTCAGGTTCGGGGGCACTGTTGCCGAAACGTTAGTTAAACACAAGCAAGTGAGTGCTAACGCCTGTTTTTTTTTTTTTTTTTTTCACCTGTTACCGGTTGACATGAAGTTGAATTGAGGCGCTTGCTTCGTTAGCTTTGAGCGTCTGAACACTGGAATGATTTCAGGAATGAAAGCAAGCTCTTTGGTGCTGTAGAAGGAGAGGTGAAGTGCTGGGCAGCTTTCTTTCTTTCGTGTCTTATCTGCTCTTTCTCTTCGTGTTTCCAGGGAGATTCCAGTGACTACGAGCTGCTGAAGCATCAGCTGGCTGATCCTGAGATAAAGGTAGAGCAGAGCGTCAGTGTGTGTGTGTGTGTGTGTGCGCTGAGGTGATCTGGGATCAGCGTTATGACAGTGACCTCTGTCCTCTCACAGGATGCTCAGATCATCAGCTGGCTGCAGGAATTCCGGAGCTGTGTGACCCAACTGACCAAGGACCACGAACAGCTTATCTACACCATCTTGGTGAGTAAAGCTCCATGATAGCTAACGTGCTGTGTTTAGAGCTGAAACAATTAGTTGAATAATCAGCAGCTATTTTAAATCGTTGCTCACACTCTGAAATAAGATTTTATGAGATACATAGATAGATAGATACTTTATTCATGCCCTCGGGGAAATTAGTTGATTAACTGATCAACTGAAAATTAATTTGTCATAGTTATTCTTGAAGTAAAAATGCCAAATGGTTACTGGTTCTAACGTCTCAGGTGAGAGGATCTGATGCTCTGATCCTTCGCCACACATCACAGTAAACTGAATAAATAACATGATTCATCATGTGTGATCAGAAACAGAGAGTTGTAATCTCTCTGTCCAGCTTAAATCAAAAGCCGTGCAGCTGATGTGTATGGTACACATCTCCGTGAAGGTCACCGGGAGTCAAACATCAGTTCCTCTAAACCCATGTATGAACAGTTGCGACTCACAATCAGGGTTCGAGCTTCCTCCCCTCAGGCCGACGCTACAGAGGCCTGAGATCAGCTCACAGAACCAAGAATATAACATACAGTGTGTGATTGTGTTTGCATGCTGAAATTCTTCTGTGTGTGTGTGTGTGTGTGTTTTTCTAGAGGCTTCCATGGGTGGGCCGGAGCCAGGCTGTCGTGGAGGAGTACATGGCCTTCCTCAGTAACCTGGTCTCAGCGCAGACTGTCTACCTGTGTGCCTGCCTCAAGATGGTGGTCTCCCATTTCACTCCCAGTAGGTTCCTCTGACTGGTGCTTAAATGAATCCACTGTTTCATTCATTAAAAAAACTCTGAATTCAAAGGCTGTGTTGACTGTCGTTTCATCTCACTGTACATCACTGCGCGTTTTCAGTTTTGTGGGCATGCACCCTGAAAGGCAGAGGGTCAGCAGCAGTGACTCACAGAGAAAGAACATGTGTGTGTGTGTGTTTTCAGAGAGAGTGACCATCTGTGAAGGAGGCGTGGATATCTCTGATTCAGATGATGAAGATGACAGTAAGTCTCGTCTTTCTTCGTGGTTGTTTCATACGTGAGAAACGTTTTACTGTGGTACAAACGAATGAACTCTGCTCCGTTCCTCTTGTTTGTTCAGACCTCCCCAGAAACTTTGATCGGTCTCACCAGGCGTTGCAGCTTATCTCCAGATACGTCCCATCGTAAGTCCAAATGTGGACACTCTGAATATCTGACTCTGCAAAAAGGTTTTTCTTCTATAAAACAAATGAGTTTAACATTTCAGAGAAATGTATGTGTTTCCTTGTGCTTTGCTGTGTGTAACTGCAGGTGTTGTATATATAAAACTGTGCATACAGTGTAAATACAGCACAAGCATGTATCACTGTGTAAAGACATGATGTCTGTCACATGCTCACAAACACTGATATAAAGTCCTTCTTGTATATGCACCGTGCTGTAACCGTTTCCCTTCGTATTCCAGCACGAGTCGCTTCCTGATGCCCATCCTGCAGGAGAACTTCCCCTTCGTACAGAAATCCTCCAGGACCCTGGTAAGATGCTTCAGATCACACAGGGCCGGGCATTTCTGTTTATACGTAAATAGGAATGTAATATATGTGCACTGTATTAAATACAGTTAGGGTTTGTGCTAAAAGCCTGGTGGTGTTTTGGTGATTGACAGCTTGTTTTTCCAGGAGTGTTATGTCCACAACCTCCTGAGGGTGACAGTGTACATACCGTCCATCCGACGGGACGTGCTGGAGGTGATCATCGGAAAGATGCTCGTACTGGACGTGAGTGGTTCACCTCGGAATAATCTCGCCACTTAACGCAGCTGATACAAAGAGTTTTATTTGGGAGGAAGAGGAAAGAGTCACAGTTTTATAATATTTAACTTTGAAAGTGACGGGGACACGAAGGAACATGGGCTCACATACACGATGTCTCCCTCTGGAAAACAGTGAGGAGTGTCTCCTCCGTGCTGTCTGTAACAGCGTTGGTGTATTTCAGGTCAGCGCATCCCGGTCGGACATCGAGGAGGCCGAGGACAACGCGGTGCCGAGCCAAAGGGCCGAGGAGCAGACTGAGGAGGGACTCTTTGACATGGTGTGACAAACAGCACTGGTTTTTAGTGGGTCCCTCTGTTCAGTGTTAATGTGACGGTCTTTGAAATGGCAGCAGATGATATTTAGGTTCAACCTCTCTCCATCTGTGTGTCTCAGGATGAGGACGTGGCAGCAGATCAGCCCTCCAGGACCACAGCGATGGCCCATCCAGTGGCCGAGAGGCTGGACACTCTCATGGTTGTGATGATGGCTTACATCAAGGACATCTGCCACGTCAACGGTACTTGAGCAACGCAGCTTTTCTCTATCCCGTCTCAGGGACTAGGCTTTAGTGTTTTGTTTAGTTAGATGTATTTGAATCTTTGCACAACAAGGTTTTTTTGGCTGTGAAGTGAGTCATCACTGGTCTTCAGTGCTTCGTTTTGTCTCCTAGGCTCTCTTCATGTGGACAGGACGAAGGACCTGTACAAAGATTTGTTGAGCGTGTTTGACAAGCTCATTCTGCCCACACACGCCTCCTGTCACGTCCAGTACACGCTGTTTTACCTCTGCAGCTTCAGACTGGTCAGTACTCCCTGTGCACTAAGGCTGTCAGTTTTTATTCGATATTCGAACATAGGTTCGAACGAGGGGTGAAAAGTTCGTATTCGAACTGTAATTTCCCATTCGACTGTAGGCTGTCATCCCCCTCAACCCGTCAGACCATTTGAAGTAGTTTTCATTGTATTCCAGCAGAGGGCGCTACTATATTATTGACCTATCATCGGGCCTCTCTTGACCTGCAGCCTCTCAGCGGTAAAGGTTAGGAACATTAAGCTAACTTGATATTTGCTAAATGGATTGTAACGAGGAAAGCCGCCCTGGGCGGACAATCACGACGCCAACACACATGAGAGAAGCGGCGTGTGGAGGTATTTTGGTTTTTACACAATGGATGGTAAAGTCACGGACAAAAATACGGCTGTTTGTCGGCTGTGCAAAAAGAAGCTATCGTACCATTCAGCAACAACAAATTTACGGGCTCACCTGCTAGCTCACCATCCCACCGAGGCAGACACGCCAAAGACAAGCAAAGCAGCGATAAATGTACAGCCTCCATTGACAACATATTATTCTCACGGTGACAGGCAAGGAATAAGTTCATAAAAATGTTTTTAAAAAAATACTGATTATATGCGTTTAGTTGCCGTGTGAATGTTTTACAGGCTTTGCAAGGAATAAAACACATGAACAAAAGCAATTACTGTGTTGTAGTGTATTGAGGTGAGGTTTGAGTGTGTGTGTGTGTGTGTGTGTGGGGGGGGGGGTCATTCGATTATGTTCGAACAATGACGGAATTTTTTAGATTCGTTCGAACATAATTTCTTTTTAAAGTGGCAGCACTACTGTGCACTGTGTTTGTGTAATGACAGGAAACAGCATTACGTAGCCTGAAGTTGTTGGTCTGGGTTTGGGTTTCTGGAGTCCCTAGTGTATTTTGTATTTCCTCTCGTCTCCTCCCAGGCCCTGGCGGAGGCCTTCCTGGATCACCTGTGGAAGATCCTGCAGAACCCCTCTCAGCCTGCAGTCCTCCGTCAGGCTGCCTCTGGGTTCCTGGGGAGCTTTCTGGCCCGAGCCAAGTTCGTCCCTGTGCCGTGAGTTCACACATAGCCTCTTCTTGACAAAGAACAGTGTGTGTTATTATCAAGCTGTTGTTCTAATCCACTGCTCTCCCCCCACCCCCCAATCCTGCAGTACTGTGCGGGCCTGTCTGGACCTGCTGATCTCCTTGATCCATCGCTACATTGACAGTCAGGACAGCAAACAGGCCTGCTGTGATATCAACCTGCATGGGCCCTTCTACTCTGCCTGCCAGGCTGTGTTCTACACTCTGGTCTTCAGGCACAGAGCCATGCTGGAGGGCAACATGAAGAAAGGTATGAGACACAGCATGTTACTGTGTCCTGTCAGCAGATCCACATCAGATAATAACAGCTGGATGAGCCCAGATTCACGCTTGTCTTAATGTGTGTGTGTGTGTCAGGTCTGGAGTACCTGCAGAGTCTGAACCTGGAGCGGGTGGTGATGTGTCAGCTGAACCCTCTCAAAGTCTGCTTGCCCTCAGTCACCAACATGTTTGCTGCCATCACCAGGTATGTGAACCCGGTCCCTGCTCTGTCATTGGCTCCAGTCGTCAGTGCCCACATCTGTAATTACGGGTTTACTTCCTGTCCTAATCAGCCGCCAGGTGTTTACTGCAGCTAGGAACATTATGTGTCTCTGAACACTCTGGCATCAGTGCTCACAGTGACCAGCAGAGTGCAGCACTGCCCCATTTCACAGTGTGAAGGAGTGAACCCCTTTTCCCCTTGCAGGAAGTATCAGGTGGTGTTCTGCTACACCATCATAGAGAGGAACAACCGCCACGTGCTGCCAGTGGTCCGCAGCTCAACGGGCGGAGACTGCGTGACCACCAACACCAACCCTCTGGACAGCTTCTTCCCCTTCGACCCCTACCTGCTGAAGAGGTACGCCGACTGAAATGAGCTTTGTGTGGTGAATTCAGCTGAATGAAACGACTGAGAGGAGGAGAGAGGCTAACAGACCAACAGGCTTCTCACTTTGTGTGTGTGTTTGTGTTGTTTGTGTCGGCGTGTACACACACAGGTCTGGTCACCTGATCGAGCCGCTCTACCAGGTCTGGGAGGAACTGGCAGACACGGAGCTGCTTCCTGTCAAACCAGGCCGACAGGTGAGCTGTTCAACATGATCTGACCTCAGACCTGAGGAGATACAAAGACTGGCTCATCCGGTCTCGGTGTACCCTCAGCGTACCACTTTCTGATGTGGATTTGGACTTCATGTTCAGTGTTGGTTTGTTCATTGTGTGTGTGTGTGTGTGTGTGTGTGTGTCAGGGCTCGAAGGAGGACGAGGACGACTTCCTGCGTGGGGAGACACCCCAGACCGAGGGTATCGTGGGAATGACGCCCAGCTCCTACGACTCGAACCTCCGCAGCCCGAGCAGCGTGGGTTCGCCCCCCTTCGCCTTCCAGAAACCATTCTAGTTCCCTGGTCATGGACCACTTCCGCTTTTCTCTAGACCTCCCTGCTCTGTGGATCCAGAAGTTCCGGAGGATCCCTCAGAAAGGTTTAAGACTCAGAGCTGCCACAGAAAGACCGGGGCACTCAAACAGAACAGCTGCTTTTGTTTATTTATGAAGCTCATTTTACTGTAGCCTGACGCAGCCTACGCAGCTTTCCCAAGAAACACGTCTGTGATCCGAGACAGGAACCCCCCCCCCCAGACCTGCACGAGATAATCTAACAGCTCACAGCAAACTCAAGGACACACTGTGGATTCTGTTCTGAGTGTGAGAGAGCAACAGGAAACAGCGGACACGCACAGCGCACTGTACAGCCAGCGATGATGTTGTGAAGACGATGGTTAAAATGAACTTCCTGGGGAAACAAAAAGGAGACAGCATGACATCACAGGACGGATGAGGAAGGAGGACAGCGAGTCCAGCGCCACAGCACAGTGACAGTGGAGGGTGGAGGTAAACACACTCACTGAATCTTAAGATACTTTTTTTGTTCAAGTCTGCCTTAAAACTACAACAGCGACTCACATGCTCATAGGTTCAGTGAGACTGGAGACACATCACATCGTCTTCTCCCAAAGTTTTTCAGTACACAGTTTCTCGTTCACCTTTTCTTCCGTGTTGTGTCCCTGCTGGAGCTTTCAGACTATGGGGACTGTGACTGTGGAATCAGTGTTTGACTTGACGTTGCAGCCTGTGATTTCACTGGATGTGAGCAAGGTGAGTATCGATTTAAGGCAGACTTGAAGAAATGTGAACACACACCCTTTAAGGACTTGGGGGTTATTGTTACTAAAAACCAGGTCTTTGTAAGAACTGGTTTTCAGTGAGTGTGTTTGGACTTTCTCTCTTTGTGTCTCCTCTCCGTCTGATGTCTGCAGATTTAAGTTCATTCATGGTTTCTTTTCTGCAGCACCGTCCTCCCCTTGAGTAAATACCTCCTGTGTTACTTTTAATGTAGTGACTTGTCTGTTTAAACATCATGATCGGTCCCCACAGCTGTTCTCCACCGCCGGACAGGTACTATCATCCGTACACACCCTCATACACAAACATACATCCTGTAGCATGGACAAGCACAGCAGCTGGAGGCTGTGACACACACACACACCTCGTGTTTTGCGTCACCCTGTGGAAATGAAATGTTAGGAAACTCATGTCTGAATAAACATGCCGTCAGGTCTGGTCATCAGTTGTTCCTTTAATATAAAACAGTAACAGAAAGAATATGAGGCCACACCAAAGATGGAGTCTGGCTGAACTACGGGACGTGTCCACATCAGTTTTTTTTTTGTTTGTTTGTTTGTTTGTTTGTTTTTTAAAGCATCTGCAGCTGTTTGTATAAATAAAAATCAACGTTCCACCTATGGCTGACGTCTGCTCAGACTCTGACTACTTTACACAGGTTTACACAGCGACAGTAAAGCTGCTCCTGGACACAGGAGACACATCAACATGAACCATGCAGTGATGATGAAGCTGCAGAGGACACAAACGCTGCTCGAGACCACCGTCTTCACAAAACCTCATTCTCTGCCTTACAGTAACGAGCGAGGGGGAGGGCGAGAGTTAGCATGGTGGAGAAATGGAAACTTGTTTTATGTTTGTTTATGAATAGTTTTTGCTCAACAGTTGATTGTGTCTGCGGCAGAGCGAACAGGTGAGGCGGTGTGAGGGAGACAGACGGCAGAGAGTTACTATGACAGAGGAAGGACTTTGCACAGACCAGATCTGGATCGTCCTCTTCCAAGCAAATGAGTCCTTCACATGCAGTCCACCGAGTCAGTCCACGTCTGAGGTTAGAAAAGAGGTCAGGGAGGGGTATCAACAAGGTTTACAGCAGTGTGTGTGTGTTGTGGACTCAGATGTTTGTTTGTTTTTTTTTTTTTGGATTTGGCAGAGCACTTCTCACAGAGACGTCTGTACATACGATTTATCGCATGAATGACGAGAATCGCCGTCGTCGTCGGGTCACGGCTGAATTCATCACTTCCTGCTGCTGAACCCTCCTGAGAGACTGTGGAATATATTTCAGAGGAAGACACTAATTTGATGCGTGCGAGCAAGCTTTGGCATTTTAAAACGTTGGCCGCGTTGCGTTGACTCTTGCCGGTGTGAACGGAGGGTTTGGATTTCTTGAAGTGATGTCGGTATTTCCAGATGTTGCAGCGGACGACGGCGCGTCTGGATGTTGAGCGTGGCGTAGTCAGTCGTGGGTTCAGCTGCTCGTTCGGCCTCTTTGGCCCGTTCCCGGGCCCCTACAACTGTCCCCTCTGGCTCTTTGGGGCTCACATGTGATGAGGGCTGAGGTCCGGGACTGACGCCGCCTCCGACCGACTTTCTGCAGGTCAACAGAAAAATACTTTAAGGACGTAACAGCTACTAAAAACAGGTTCATCCACAGTTGGGTTCAGCTGTGGTGTGGTGCTCTGTCTGTACCTTTGCCGTCAGAAGTGCTGCTGCACACTCCCTCCACCAGCTCTTTGGCCTCCACCGCCAGTTGGAAGGCGGGATCAGGAAGTGGTGATGGGGTGTCGGGACTGTCAGTGGCTGGAGACGACCTGTTGCTCCTGATACATATGAAGCACACACACACACACACAGGAGGAAGGATCACCACAGGACTCTTAATGCAGAGCTGGGGTCGGGGGGTAATAATAATATGATGGATGATCAGGGTCTCTTACCCGCCTTCTCCAAACAGGTTGGGTGCTGTCAGCACTTTGTGGACGTTCTAAAGACAGAGAGAGCGTAACAGTTAAGTGAGGTTCTATAACAAAGCTGTTCCATCTGAGGACATCAGGTCTTCATGTAACATCTAAGTCAGGCCTTCTGGTTGACCGCAGTTTGGATCAGGTCTCAGCATCTGTGTGTCCTCTCAGACTGGGTCCATACAACCTCAGGTCCTTTTTGGACAGGGGGTGGGGCTCCAAGTATTAAAAATTAACTTTTGCTCTTTGCATTCAGGTCTACTGTTCCACTGATCCATCAAAAGCACTGATGACCTGTCGAGCCACCTTCCTCAGTGTCCTGCAGGGGTCCTTCACAGGCAGGAGAAGGTAAAACCATTCACTCTAAAAACCTCACATCTCTGAACGACTGAAAGAACTGGACTTTCTCAGATGGGGTCAGTAAGGAGAGACATGTACAGTGTAGGGGATGGTTTATCAAAGTGGGTAGAGAGCTGCACTGTCACCTTCAGCCACTGGGGGGCAGACTGGCTCCATAACTGTTTGGGAGGAGGCTGATAACACATTGGAAATCGTTTCGATCTGTCATGTGATCACTGATTGGCTCAGAGTCCAGCTGGATGAGTCCACCGTATGAGACTGGACGCAAGGAGCTCATGCTGATTGTCAGGGACTTATTTCCCATTTACTGACAGTCTTACAGGCCTATTTAGTAATGAATTCATTTTTATCTAACTCCACCAGTAAACACTACAAATACAGCACTTATCTCCCAAACAAGCCTCTGACACAGATGTTTTTTCTACGGGCCAGAAAAACTGTCAATCTTCAATCTGTTTGCACTGAGCTGCTGCTTCATATGACTGAAGAAGCTGCTGAGTCACAGAAATCACCACAGAGACCTGAGATACGTCATTTTATACTAACAGAATGGGACACTAAAGTCATTTTTGCAGAAGTATGAATCTGGTGTTATTCTATCATTTTTTTAAAATTTCGTCAACAAATCCCACAAAAAGACCAAAACCAACAACATGTTTATCTGTCTCTCAGTCCTCACCTCACCACTTCCTGCTGAAGACACCAAGCTTTAAAAACAGCTCACAAGTTTTTATCAAACAAACAATGAATCCACAGTTTGGTACTCTGGAGTGTTTCCAGCAGCAGGATGGTGTGTGTGTGTGTGTGTGTGTGTGTGAAGGGACTGAGTCAAACTAAAACTACAGGCTGTGTGTGTGTGTCATGTTAGTAGGACACAGCCACTGCTGGTTTGGGTCTTTTCACTAAATAAAGAAAGAAATAAAGATGTATGTTCAGTTAAAGAGTTGCACCTGAGCAAAGCCCAGCAGTTTCTTGTTGGAGATCTCCAGGTGTTTCCTGCTCAGCTCTGACTTCCTCAGCTGGCAGTCGATGTTCGTCAGCCTCCTGTTCAGCTCCAGCACGTCCTCCTGACACACACACACACACACACACACACACACAAAGCTTTTACCACCTGAGATGGAAAAAGGTAGGGAGAAGTACTAAGACCTGTTACTACTACTAAATATACTTAAAACATCAAAAGTCATATAATGCACTTATTCAGTGTTATATACAGTATTATATGATGGGACTATGATTATTGATGCACTAACATGAAATCAGTATTTTAATGTTGCAGCTGGTCATAGCAAAGTTCATTTAAACTGCTATTTTATTTGCTGATCACTTGGTTTGTATGTAAAATTACGATCTACAGGGTAAAACTCTGAAGGTAAAACTCACCTTAGTGGCCTCCAGGCTGCGAGCTTGCCTTTTGCTGGCCAGCTGGTTCTTCAGGTCTCTGATCTCAGCCTCCAGGAGCTGGATGACGTCCTCGTAGTCCTGCTCAGCGCCGCTGGCCTGCCGCTGCACCGCCTCAGCCTCGGCTGCCTGCAGGCGACTCTTCAGACGGGTGTTTTCCTCCACAGTCAAACAGGCTTTCTGGGAAGGACAACACAACGCTCCGTGGTAAATAATAACAATAACAATAATAACTGGTTTCAGCATCTAAGGTTCTGTAAAAGTCTCACCTCTGATGTCTTCTGCAGCTCCTCCTCCAGGTTTTTCTTGCTGTGCTCCATGTCCTTCAGCATCACCTGCCAACAGAAGGCAGCAAATGAAGCCCAGGAGGATTTTACAGCCCTAACATCAGGCATCACAGGGGGTCTGGGAGAAACCAGACCACCTAACAGAGAGAGCACTTCCTCCAACTCTCTTCCAGCCACCTCATGTTGTGTTAACGAATCAGAAAGAAGGCAGTCAGTGATGTTGTGTGACACAGTAACTCTCATGACTCATAATCAAATGTCTGCAATGTTTGACGTCCTCTGCAGTTCTACCTGTCTTTACATGGTTGGACGCCCCAAGAGAATCTTCCACAAACAGGTAAATTACACCTATTTGATTTAATTGCAGATGATTGAGGGTCACACCAGCTTTATCCATCCACCATTACTTTATGTTATGTGCGTGTGTGTGTGTGTGTGTTTTTCACCTTGAGCTGCTTCATCTGGGTCTGCAGCTGCTTCACCTCTGTCTGAAACTGCTCCATCTCCTCACTGCTGTAGCTGCATTCAGATTCATATGTCTGCGTGCGCACACACACACAAACATAAGAGAATTTGTGTTTATGTGTTGTAATGTGAGCCCTTTGTGTATTTGCCTTGGGATGTTGCTGGTCCATGAGAGGCAGTGAGAGCAGCTTACAGGGGAGTGGAAGGCCGACGTGTCCATCAGACTGGCTGCTTCATGATAGGAGAACATGAAGGGACCCGTCCCTATACCCAGCTCCTCCAGGTTCTCCTGGAAGATGTTCCGGGTGGCCTCCACGAAGTCTGAGAGTCAACAGACAAGCACACACACACACACACACACACACACACACACACACACACACAGAACATGTTTGCTACACAGGGGAGACCATGGCAACCATGAGAAACACCGCTGAGACTGCTGGAAAGGTCTGACATCTGGTTCAACACCCAGGAGGCCCAGGCAGTACAGTACAGAGGACCTTCCACTACCCGGGGTGTTGAACCACAGACTGGTTCGATCCCTGGCTCCTCCAGTTGTGATTTATTTATTTTTGCTGTTACTTGATCAGATCTATCATCAGATATGGAAAATATATTAATTTAAATTTGTACCTCAGTGTTTCTGAATATAAACTGTTTATTAAACACTGAAGATTTATATTTTGACAGTTTTTTTTTTTTTTTTTTATTCACCTGTAGTAAATAAATATTTACAGGTACATTCAGAGTGGAGTCAGAGAAATGCTGCACCATGAACCACAGCCTGGATACAAACCAGACACAGAGCTGCTTCACGGTTACACAACGTGACACCGCACACAAGTGACACAACCAGTAAGTGACACGCAGCCATCACACTGAGCCTGTGATTTGACAGGATTTCAACACAGATCTGTCACCTTGCTGTCGACACAACCGGATCGGTGTGTGACTTGTTTTAGTGCGTGTGTGTGTGTGTGTGTAGAAGTGTGCTTCACCTCCATACGCCACAGTGCCTTGTGGGTCTGTGGTCAGATTCTGTCTCAACTTCTTCTTCTTCTCTTCTGTGACATCCAGCCCGAGGAAGGACAAGGCCTGTGGGAGACGGAAGGGAGAAAGGTAAAGGAGATAAAGACACAGAGCCAGTGTAACATCATCTGAGAAGAAGGGCTACAGTATGTACTGTCATCAGACTGCAGCACTCTGCACATCCTGCAATCTGTTACTGGGGAAAATGACCAGTAATAATCTTTAACTCTTGGCCAAAGAGTGGTTTCACATTACAACGTATTTGCATAAGAACCATGCACCGAATCCTCTACTGAGGAAGATCATGTGATAAGATCAAAAGATCCAGTACTGATATTAAATGGACTTCATGGTGAGACTAATTTCTAAACTGAAGAATGAACTTTTAACCTCTATACATAAATCTTTTTTTTTTTCCATACTTAACTGTAAAGAGTTTTTTTTATTAAAAAGAAGAAAAGAGATTTGGGGGAAATATTTTTGGTGTGTGTCTACATCTGGCTCTATCTACAGAGACAGAAACAGTAAACAAACCCTTTAGAATTACCTGCATTCATGTATAAATTTGTCTTAAAACACATTCAGATCGTCATCTAAGTTATGTATTATGTATATTAAGTTAAAGTATGTGAACCCCTCAGCTAATGACATCAACTGAAGCTAACTGAAGTCAGGATTTAGCAAACCTGGAGTCCAGTTCATGAAACAGACTGGAGGTATGGGGACTCAAACATTTTAAATTTAATCCAGACTCCAAGATGAAGAATTGTTGGAAAGTTGGAGCAGGTTACAAAGTCATCTCAGCAACGGTCAGATAAACTCTTTTAGCCAAACAAACATCAGTCTTTAAACCTTGTAGAAAGGATGACCTTTATACACAGTCCAACCCTGTCATAGCCATCTGCTGTGTGAACCTTAAACAAGGCTCATATACAGTAATAGGCATAAATGTCTTATTTCCCAATGTAAACAAACAAGCTAACTTTTTCTACTTTGTGACATTTCCTCACCTTTTACAGTACCTCTCACAGCTAAAAAAAAAAAAAGAAAATACCCATAATCCACCTCTCCCACTCTCTGTTTTATATTGGCAAAGGAACCGACAGATTAAGAGAGAATTGTGTTTAACATTTAAACTCTCTCTGTTTCTCTAATCCTATTAATGAACTGGTAGATTAGGGTCAACCTACGGCTGAGCAGGATCCGGACAAAATGAAAATCAGAGCTGAATAATGGTAACAAAACTACAGAGGACAGAGACAGACAAGCAGAGAACGAGGCAGAGGGAAAGAGAGACAGCAGAGAGAAGGGGAGTTGGGGCGGCAGGGGTGAGAGAGGAGGAGCAGAGAGGGAATGTGCTGACGGGGTAAAAATAATGTAGAAATGGATATGGCAAGTGTGATAGGGAAAAAAAGAGAGAGATCAATAATTAGATGGAGAGAGAGCTCGGGGTGAAAAAGTGCTACAGCTGTGAAAAAGTTGTTCATCAAAATGGGAAAAATCCTTAGTGTGAATCTATTTTTTTTTTTTTTTTTCACATTTCATTTCATTTCAATATAACACAGTGATGTGTTACATAAATGTAACGCCTTTGCAGAAATATTCTTTTAAATATTTTGTTTGCTTAACATATAATTTATGCTCTGTTGTGGCAGCTCAACTGTATGGTTACAATAGTTTTCTCAGGGGACATCTGTATATTACTAGTACAAATGACATACATCCTTTGCATCCTGTCTCCAGGTCAAAGAGGAGTAATATGATGATCGGTGAACAGAGTCCCTAGTTTTCTATATCTCTTCCAAAACACTCAAAACATGGAATGCAGTGTATAATGGACCTCTGTATGGATGGAACATTTTCATCCTTTGAACAGCTAGTAATGAAGTATAATCTACCATGTGCCCACTTCTTTTTATATTTACAGTGGAGGGATTTTTGTTAAGAAAGAATCTAACTCCTTTCCCAACAAGCCTCCAGCCACCCCAGCTGATAATTTGCTGTCTCTCTCGACGCAGATAAAAAGAGTATAATCTTCTGGATTTATGGAACCATTTGTGAGATGAACCCCTCCTCCCACCCCACCCCCCGCCCCAGGCTGTAGATATACTTAGAACACAATGGGAACAGGACTCTGGCTCTCTGCTTCGAAATGAAACTTGAGATGCAATTCTCAAACAAATGCATTTCCCTCTCCTTATAGCAGACGTGGGCTCACACAGTTTAAGGTCATGCATCGTATCCACTTCACAAAAGCCAACATTGCTAAAAATGGACTCATGTTAAGCATGTTAGTTGACATGTTTTTGATCCTGCTCTGCAAACATTTTGGGCTTACATCCTTACATGCTTAAGTGAAGCCTATAACATATTGAGCCAGATCCTCTGACTTGTCATTCCCAGCCTAAAACCACAGCATGCTACCTGGTCAGGAAGTTTTTTTTTACTGTCACCTTTACTTGCTTGTTAGCTCGTCTCATTCTGTTGGACTGAAAAGATTCTAAACCTCCTTTTCCCATGACAGGTGCCATGTTCCATCTAAAACTAGAGAAGATTAAATTTACCCCAAGGGGGAAGAAAGCTGAGTTGGATAAAACGTGGATTCCATTTCTATCTTATTTCACTACTGTGACCGGGAGGACAGATTGGAATGACTCACAGTGCTCTCTCTACAGTAAGAATCCAAGAACATGTACTGTATATATGATTCCATCCTGTCTATTTGTTTTCTTTCTTTTTTCTTTTAAATATTCTTCTGTGATGTATTTTGTACATCATGTGGTGATTTTGTATGATGAATTTTAAGAATTCAACAAAGAGAGGTTAAACATTTTCAGTAATATGTGAAAGCATCAACTTGATGGTTATTGCTTTCACCTTATGCAACATGAAAATGGTGACATTTATTAATAAATGTTTGTAACAATATGTAATATATTAGTTTTTACCGACACTCAGGTTTGTCATTTGGCAGTCAAAGCTTCATCGGTCAAAGCTAAATGTTAGTGCATGTGCATCACTTGGTTAAAGATAAGGCAGAGAGAAACAGAGGGAGTAGCAAAGAGGAAATAGAGAACGTTGGATGAGCAGAGGAGGATTCATGCTTATCTAGGTAAAATAAATAAATAACTAAAGCAAGGAATAACCACCCCACAAACATCGCTTGGCATCGCACACCAGGAGCATGGCTCTAAAACAACTTGGACTCACCAAATCTAACTTGTCTGATTTGAGGCGTATGTAGGGGTCCAGGGTTATCTTGGGTTTGGTGCCTGTTGGCGACCTCTGGCTGGTTGAACCTTTTTGAGAAAGACAAAAAGAAACAAGAAAAGGAGAGAGGATAAACAAAGTGTAAAGACAAAGTGGCCTGAACAGGAGTTAGGAGTTGTATGAAAAACATTCCCATGTAGAAAACATAACTCTGGAGGATACAGTATGTGTATGAGATATCACACCAGGAGCTATTGACCTTTCAACAGAGTGGGGAGAGTCTCTATGAGGCCACAGTACACCTAGTAAACAACAGAAGGAGAAATATCATTGGATAATCTGTAATATCAGAGTGGATGGACAGATACTCTCTGTGGATTTGGTGGAAGTGGGTGGTTGTGGTGATAGGGGAGGTGTGTGTGTGTGAGTGTGGGATAGGCAGGGAGTGGATGGGGAAGATGAAAAGCAGATGATTAAAAAGAGAGGAAAGGTGGATGATTATATAGATGAGAGAGAGAGAGAGAGAGAGAGGGAAATCAGTGCGAAAGGGGAGGGCAGACAGCCAATGCCTAATATTAATTTGATGAGTTTGTCTGTCCCAGATTTGTGTGTCTGCTTGCTGTGGCGAAGGCGACCTCTGAGTGTGTGTGTGTGTGTGTGTGTGTGTGTGTCTGCACACCCCCTGTTGCTAGGGCTATGAGCTGATTGGAGTTACTTCCCTCCACCTCCTCCTCACCCTACTCAAAGGATTTACATAGCCCCCCCCACCCCACCCCGCAACTGGTGGGGATGAATGACAGACCTGCTGTTGGGACGACAGCCGTGCTTTAAACCCTGGTTAGTGGTAGATACCACTGCACATCACACACTCTGTCGTTATTATAGTGTAAACAGTGTGTTTTTCTATATTTAGGTAGGAAGTAAGGAAACTAAATAAGTGTCAGACACAGAATCTGATGGAAGACTCTTCATGAATTTGCCATCACTGTGCTGTGATGGCAAATCTATTTTGTTTGAAGCCTGTGGTTAAAAATATCTGTGAACCTAAATGAGCATGAGTTCATAGAGTTGTCGTTGCAGAATACATTTGAGAAGATCAAAATCAAATCTGTGAACGTGTTACATCAAAGGTGAGGTCACACAAAGACTCTGAGGAGTTACCTCTCAGAACTTACACATGTGCACACAGAACATACACGTCCTGTCCTATTTTCAGCTGTAAAAGTCCAAATCTTTTTGACCCTTTCAGGATTGTTGTTTATTCTTGACTGGAAGCAGCAGTTGACAAAACAAGCTCAGCTCATGGTTCATTTAGCAGCTGTTGTGGGTGTGATGTGCTCAAAAGCTCCAGAACAGCTGGGAAATTAACCTTGATGTGAGTTTTTATTTTTTATAAAGCTGTTGTTTCTAAGCTCAAGACTGAAGTTTGAAACTCTGCTGAACTGAGCTACTTTTGATAGATAGATAGATAGATGGATAGATGGATAGATAGATGTACTTTATTGATCCTACACGGGGAAATTCCTGTAAGGACCCCAGGTGATAACAGTTGCATGCAGACAGGGATTTACATGTATCGTCACATGTGAGTTTATCTCCCTAACAGGATTGAACACCTTTGATGGCCTGTCACCCGTCCCTTCAGTGAGGTCAACCAACTAAAGTTGAAGAGCATTGTGATGACCCCTAACCCTTTCCTGCCATTCTGTTTCTTCCTTCTCCCAGCCTGTCTTTCAGATGCCTGGTTGGTGGGGCAGGGGATCACCGGTTCCAGCTGCTGACTGAGAACACGTGGGACCCGTGTTCCTCTTGAGCCAGGTTGTGACAGCATGCACGTGTGTGTCATCAGTGGGGTGAGGCGGTGTAGGCCGAAATAACAACACCTTTTCTGAGAAGCATCTTTCAGTATAAACAGCTGTTCCTGGTCTCTCTGCCCAAACGGTCTCGGGCAGACGGCTGCTCACCCTGAGTCCAGTTCTGTCTTTCTTCCATGGTAGGAACCATCGGTTTTCTTTCTATCATGTTGTAAGGTCTTGACCTTCCTCTGTAAATGTATATTATGATTTAGCACTATAAAAATAAAAATAAAAACTGAACTGAACTGAAAATTGAATATTAAATTGATTAAAAGGCATTGCTTCCACCTGACGCACAGGATGATTGTGGAAACTATTACTATTAAAAAAAAAAAAAAAAGAAAAAAAAGGACATCCAGCTCATCTCACCACAAACTGCTGACATCTGTCACAGCTACCAACTGGCTTAACCAATAGGAGCCCGGAGGAAAGCTAAGTGGTCGCAGCACCTAGGAAATAACCTTAGCTGGGGTAATCCAGGCCAATAGGATTGGGACAGGCTGTCGAGTGGCTCTGAGCTGAGGCCTACATTAGAGCTGCTGCTTTCTCTCAGATCTTTCAGGTTTATTATGAAGAAACTTTTACAGTGCACCATTTTGTATTGTTTTCTGCCTTACCCCAGTCTTTTTCAACATTTTACCCTGAGACAACCAAAAAAAAAAAAAAATACTGTACTGTACATGAGGCAGTGTGTACCGAAGAGCAGTGAGGCAGCAGAGCAGCTGTCTGTCACTCATTATTTTATATGCCGCGGCTAAATCAGCCTTCAGCTAATGATGAAGCCAGTGATACACATCATTTTTAGGGAATCCCATCACTACAAATGAAGCCGGCTTCAACACTGAAAAGCTGCTCTAATTTGCTTTTAACGATCAATGATCTTTGTACCAATTCCATCATGTTTTCAAACCACGGAATCATTAATCATTTAAATCCTGCTGTGCAGTTACGCTGAGGGGAAAGATGGAAGGATGGAATCACAGGATCCACCACAACACTGAACTCAACTGGCTCTCTTCTTCTGCCTTATTAGTCAACTATACCCACTATTATTAAGATGGGACTTTTTTTCATGATCCCTCTCAGGTCCCCTACTGCGCCGTGGTTTTGTTTTCCTTTAAATCCCATCCTCTCCTCTTCACCTAATCCCCAATCTCTGCAAGGGAGAAAATGTTCCCCTGTTTTTTATTCTGGGATCAGCTGGGTTTATCTAATATGAGTCTGATTTGAGGGACTTCTAGGACAAATCACCTGAAAATCTCAACCGTGGCACTGGTCAGGTGTTTAATAGTCTTTAAAGGTTATTTAATGGCACAGATGCTTTGTTAAACAGGATGATGGAGATGATGTTGTATCATTATATTATTATGATGATAACATAATAATATAATGATAATATAATAATATAAATGCATCATTATGTATTTTCACATAGGTAGAACAGGTAGCAGGAGCTCCACAGCTCTCATTTAGGTGCACCAGCACATAATTTAGGCATCTTTCTGGGGACTGGGCAGACCGGAGGTGGAGTGGTTTACCTCCACCGATGATGTAGGGTCTGGGCATTCGGTGTTGGTTTAGGTTTCAATGACAGTGAGAAAAGAAAAGCTGAATATACTTATCCACTGAAGCTACATTAAGCCATATTAATCAAATGAGCCCCTGTGGTGTGACATGGATGTTAGTACTACCAATCCCACAGTGAATCAACAGTTTGCTCTGAGCGGCAGAGGGATGACATTGATTAAAAATAGAAGAAAAAAAGAGGAGAAACACTGAGAAAGTGTGTGTGTGTAGTGAGGGGTCCTACCTGAAATATGAATATCTGGTGGGCAGATGTCAGGAGAAGGTGAGGACACTGGGGCTGGCTCCTCTGCACAAATCTGCACAGAAGACACAAACATATTTTATTGTAGAGGGAAAAAAAGAAATAAAAAAAAAAAACATCTAATACTGATGACAATCAGGAGATGAAAGCCACTATTTGATTCCACAAACAAGTACAAGAAAAGTGAATAAGAAAATCTGAACTGATCACAAACTTTGGACTGATCCCTATGTATATTTTGCAATTTATTTTTGAAATTCAGTGATGAAGGAAACAAAATGAATAAAACTAAAGAGAGCTGAGAAAAAGACGTCTATAGCTTCAGCTCTGTTTCTCTGTAATCTCTCATCCGCTTTTATCTTCCATCCCTCTGTCAGAAAGCTGACACCCGAGCCTACAATATGTTTTGGAAACTCAAGCCTAATTATTTTTCATTCACTTAGAAATACTGCTGTATCTGCTTTTCATTCTGTTGCTGTTGCACAGTAATAAGTTGACAGAAAGTCCAGGACTGGCGACATGATGGCGAGCTGACCTCAGGCGATCTGATGTGGACTTTTAAACGTCCAGAGTTGTAGCTGTTTCCCGCAGCTCGCTGGACTCCGTTGTGGAGAGACGTGCTGCTTGGAAAAAGTCCCTTTCCTGGGATGAAGGCTATCTCCACCGTACTGTCTTGGCTGGAGGCACAATACATACAAATACAAAAACATAAGCACATATGCAGCACAGAGAGAGAAGACTGTGGTACACATACAAGCACCACCCACCTGAATTTGACTTTGTTCAGCATGCTTTTGGCCTCCTCGTGGGTCACACCTATCAAGGACTCTTTGTTAATGGCAATGAGCTGATCTCCAGGCCTCAGTCGTCCATCCTGCACAACATGGAGACAGAGCCTTCAGTCTCAAAGGGGCTGATTTTAGCTTTGGTAGCTTGTAGAACCTCTATAATCATTGTGCTTTCAGAGTACAGAGGAGAAAAACATTTGTGCATCCTTTGGAATTTTCTCCATTTTTGTACAAAGTCTGTCTTAAAATATGATCAGTCCCGATCCTGCAGGTGATGGGCCCACAAGATCACAGGGCCCCATGTCATTCAAACATTCACAGTGTAGACGAGATAGGGTGGAGGAAGCATCGTGGTTTAGTGCTTTGCTGCCTCTGGGCCTGGACAGCTCACCATCATCAAGGGGAAAATGAAATCCCAAGATTATCAAGGTCTCTTACAGGATCATGTCAGGGTAGCTGTTCACCAGCTGAGGCTCAGTAGAAGCTGGCTGATGCGGCAGGACAATGACCTTAAACATCAAAGTAAATCTACCACAGAATGACTTCACACAAAGAAAATCCACCTTGAGTGGTTCAGTCAGAGTCCAGACCTTAACCCAGCAGAGATACAGTGGAATGATCTCACAGAGCCGTGCAGAGGTCAAACTGAGTGCAGGCTTTGTGAAGTTCAGGACATGCTGATTACTCTTCACCAGAAGAGGTGTGAAAGGATCATAAAGTGACCCAGACTGTAGGGAAATGATGATCTCAACTGGCAAACGTAGCCACTGAAGATCATCCTCCCCGCTAACTTATACACAAATACCTCTTTCATGTTTTATATGAGGTTTTGCCACCTTAAAGCCACTACACTTCTGATAAATGCACGGCTGCATTAATCCTCCTGCTGACTCATCCCATACAGCAAATCACAGTGCATGAAATGCTAGCTTGCTTCCTACATGACACAAGGGATTAAGAGCTGGGATTTGGGGGGGGGGATGGACAAACTGCTTCTATAAGCAGAGGACTGAGAAACAGAGGGTCAGTGTCAGTAGCTGTTGTAGTAGAGTCAGGCATTAGTGTACAGTGTCGAGTAAGGTAAAGAGACTTAATGACAGTATGGAGATCCAGCTTTGCTTTAACATGCCCAGTCTCTAACACAGTTGCATGTTGTCTCACTGCTCTGTACCATTAACCATCTGTTATAGGGGATGTTGAGTCTGTAAGTCAGTGAAAAACAAATGGGCCAAATGAAATGTACATGTCTGCAGATCTTCCAGTGCTGATGCTGGATTAATGCAGTGTGCATGGAGACATGGATATGAGATTTATAATTTATTTTTAGACCTTATACATGCACTGTGTTGAATGAGAGTTTGTGTGTATTTAGTTATTTATCATCATTATTATTCCTTGTTTATTGAATGAAAGCTACACTAATTCATTTCTTTAGGCAGGAGCATGAGTAACTGAAGTAAAGGTAGCAATACAATTTCAGTAAAAGCTGTCTTAACATTTTTTCCTTTTTATGGGCCACAGGAGTGCAACAACCTGAAAACACAACTATGACATATTACCACCTCATTAATTTGTGCTTGTGTCCACTCTCCTTTTAGCTCTGTTTTTGGTCTCCACCAACTCCTGTGAAACATATCTGGCTCTATTCACCAGCAAGTCTACAGGTAAAGAATAATTGTAAATTGGTGATATTGTAGTATGGTTCCTGGCTGTTAACTTTTTTATTTATAATTTGGAGAACTTTGGAGAAATTCTAAAAGATACTGGTAGGAAATATTTTTGTTGTTGTTCACGTTCTTGTCACAGAGTTTCTGAATCAGCTGCTGTCCGTCAACTGATTCTTTCAGAGGGTCTGTCAATCTGTTTTGGTGACAGTGCTGATTTGATGTTTGCAACTTGAATCTGAATCAAAAATGACCTTCGCTACCTTAGCTTAACCTCAGATCTGATCAGAGTTGACAGAGTAACAGACGTCTGTGATAGTGAGGTCAAAGCCTGAGGGCTGACATGTTAAACTGAAATGTAAACATGCATATTAACCTGATTCTTCATCTTTCATAGGACCGTGTCCTGTTTTTTCCTGTACTGTTAGGGGCCCTGCCTGTAAAGAATATGTCACCTTCGGTATGGAGATTATCACCCCAAGCAAATATAGCTGAGAACTGTCATAACAAGGACAAGAAATTTGAATTTACCAATAGCTTGTTATAGAAATAAGACTATAACTGTTGAAGAGATTCTGTCTGATTTCATTGGTTGTGGTGAAGAGAGAGGGAATCTAAACATGTACCACAACTACAACACAAAAAAAATCCTCTTTTTAGTTGTAGCGAAATACCACAATACTCATAAAGACCCCTCTTTTTGTACATCTTCAATCCACTGCACGCAGCCCTTTTCACAGGGATCATGGGATATGCTCTCAACCCCAAGGAGCTAGACTCAAGTTGTGCCTGTGATACACTGGCACTCACTGGCATCTCAAATGCAAATGATGTAAAACCTTGCAGGATATATGCAACAACACACATCTAATTGGAAACAGCTTCCTTCAAGCTGATTCCTCTATTCTCCGTATGCCCTCTTCATTCTCCTCCTATGCTTCCTTGTCATGTTGCCCACAGCTGACAGTGAGTGGGCAGACAGAGAGGCGAGGAGGATGGGATTGGTGGAGAGGGAAGCAGGAGGACAAGAAGAAAGGCAGTGATATGTGCAAAAAGGAGGGGTGTATATATTATATTATACAGAGTGTTTTGCCTTTGGGATCATTATCTCTTTACTTTATCATCATTTTTATTCCCTTTAAAATGTATGAAAGGATAGGTGACTTCTGGCAGAGCTACTGCCTCTTTGACTCTGCTTTGAAAGTGATAATATCCAAGGTTCCATAGATATTTCTGCTCTGCAGAGACCGATGAATATTTCTGGCCATCACACAAGCGCTGTCATAATAATCTACCATCTCTTTTGTCAGAGCCATTTTGAACTATTTATTTCAACACTGCACGCAGCTGACTGGAGCTGGTATGAAATGAAGAAGAGTGCTTGTAACTTGAGAATTAGTGAAGATTTTGTTTTGCTTGCACAAATGATGTGCGATGGCTTTATGAATATTCCGGAAAAAAAGGGGTGTGGGTGGGGGGGGGGGGCGGCAACTTCAAAGAGGTACACACTGAGACTAAACTGGTGCAGGTTTTGTCCTACACCTATCTTGTTAGTCAAACTATATCATTTCAGATGAGTCTGAAAGACTGGCTCAAGTTATCTATTTCTATTTACACACAACAGCACTGCTGCTGAAATGAAAGCGTCAGGGAAATACTACACCTAGTGGCCAAATTTATTTGGATAAACAGATATTAAACATTTAGGAGCGCTTTGCTCCTAAATGACAGTGTCATCACTCCAAGCTACAGTAAACTAGAATTATGCTTTAATAGAATGACAGTAAACTGTGTTTCAGCCTCGTCTGATCTGACGGGAGATGCACAGCACAGTCAGCATTCCACCATCACTTTGCCAAACTGGGAGCTTAATGTCCTGATGCAGCGTTCACTGTTTAGCAAGTAGCATCCATTTGCAGTCTTTAAGGCCTCTGGTGGGGTTATAAGGCTGCAGCATCCAGCACTTGTTGCCTGGTTTCTGTCAAGCACAAATGGCTGAATGTTCCCTCTGACTCTCAGGCCAGAGCGCAGAGCTCATCCATCATCTTTACCAGCAGCTTCCTGCCAGGACACATGCAACATTTTACAGTTTTCTCTCTCTCTCTCTCTCTCTCTCTCTCTCACCTCAGCCCTCACATGCTTCCACCAGTGCACCCCTGTGCTGGATTCTTCAGTGTCAGACTCTGAGCTGGATGAACTGGATGGACTTAATGATTAAAAGTGTAAGTCTGGGGCTATTCTATTTTTTTTTTTTTGTGTGTGTGTGTGTGTGTGTGTGTGTGAGTAAATCCCACAACAAGAACCAAACCAACAACAAACTGATCTTGCTGACGATATATCTTAATCCTCTGTGCTTCACTGTTGTCCAGAAACTATCAAAACACATCAGTGGCAAGGTCCGTCATCACCATGAACACACACACACTGTGGTTTATTTTGACTCAATCCTATACACACTAGCCTGCTGCCAGAAATACTCACTAGAACACCACATGTGGATTAATCCACCGCTGAAAATACGACACTTGGTGTAGTGTTGTCTGCTCTGGGACTCTGGGACTTTCTCCATTAGAGCAGCACTGACACCAAAGCGATACAAATGCCAAGAAATATTCGAGCGGTGTTTAATATTCTTTAATCTTCCATGAATTCCAACGTATTCAACAGGATTTAATGAACTGACAGGACTGTATTTGTCACTTTATGATAATTTCCTTCAGGCAGTCAAGGTGACGCTGCAGATAACAGAGAAATTCGGAACAGGAAACCCAGGAAGGCTTTTGTTGGGATACTGCACTTACGCCCCTTTGGAGGTTCCTTGAACTGGCTCACAGTTTCCCTCATTACAGGAAAAGCCAACAACTCAAACTTCACCGAATCCTCTTGAAGGTTATTATCATCTTTCCTCAGAATAATTAGACAATCATTTTCCTCCCTGACTTTGCAGTTTGCTGCAAAATAACACGACAAAGATCACAAGTTGCACCACAGCTTCAGAAAATCTGCACTGAGCTGAGTCGTTTTGGGCGACAGTGATCGCTACACAGCTCGTCAAGATCCAGGTGCTTATTCGAGTATTAGCATAATAACATGCAGTATGTATATATGTGAGATCAGTGCACTAATGAGCTGGCTTACTGTTGAAAGGATTCATTATGAATGCATACAGTTTTAGATGATGACAGTGCAGTTTTAGTCCAACAACTGTAGGCACCGCTGCAGACTGTATCTGCCTCGTGCGGTTTAACCTGAATGCAGGCGAGCCTTTGAACAAAACTATCCCACTTCTTGTTACTTTCAGATTTTTGAGTAACGGTTACAATTCCAGGTTACTTCCTGTATTCATTTGTTCATTTTTCTTTTAAAGTTACGTGTCAGTGACTGAGAAAACTGGCCCCGTTTGCTTTGATACTAAAATGGAAAACAACTGATCAAAAAATGAACTGCACAGGGAAAAATTTGCACCAGTGGTAAAATAGCTCCAAACGTTCCCAACGGCCTGTCGTTTACCACTACTGACTGCTCCATCGCACCAAAGCCAAAGTAACGCAATCACTTCCAGTTAATTGATTTTAAAATTTTACTGAATTTTACTTCATAGCCTGGCTTCAGGCTCCAATTCAGACCTGACCAGGACTTTGCTGCCCACTGAGCAAACTCTGCTGATGAAGACTACCTTATGAAGTCAAAAGCAACAGAAAAACTTGGTAAGTCGACCTTGAGTTGAGATTGTTTTGTCAGTTACTGCAGCTTTAAAAATCCACTCCTGATTTTGTTAAAGCCCCGAAAAGTATTTCATCCCTGATCGCTGTTGATATTTTCAGACTTGCCTGCATTTACTTATTATTTACTTCCACATAACAATCATCACTCCCCTTCACTACACCCTTAATCTTCCCTTCCCATTCACTATCTGTAGGTTTGGGGGTTCCTGTGTATTTTAAGCTGCTGTTCTTATTTCTTACCCGGTGACAGTCTCCTCCAGACAGCACCTCCTGGATGAAGACCGCAGGGCCATCGGGCTTGTTGGAGCCTCCTCCGATGGTGATGCCTAAACTGCTGGATCGCGCCACTGTAAGAAGCTGAATCACTCCTTCACCTGGGTGACTGAAAACACAAAGACACACAACCACATTCACACTCGCTGGTGCACATTAACATTATATACATTAATTACATATTTACAGTATATTATATCTACAACATGACAAGTATTCGCTGGCCACA